>CANUEP010130691.1:0-93134 GCA_947857235.1 Jatropha podagrica | reverse complement strand
AATAAATAAATATAATTGATTATATTGAAAATCCTATTAATATATGTATTATGATTTATTTATTTAAATTGTTTAAATAAATAAATAGGCACATATATATTTAGTTATAATTTATTTATTTAAAAGGTTTAAATAAATAATAATAATTAATTTATTTGTGACCTAGGGTTTTCCTATATAAAGTTTAAGAAACACTATAGACTGTGCGAATGTGAGAACGTGAGTTGTTGCTCACAGTCACAAAACAAAACAGAGAGCCTACAATAGCTAGCACCGCCATACGTTCTAATCTCTCGACACTCTAAAAGTAGTTTTAGAGTTTTTCGATTGTCCATTCGTGTGGATACTACTAGAAGCCGGACGTTTGGACGGCTTGTAGTTTGTGACAACCTAGCCGCATAGATCGAAGTTTCGAAGAATCTACAAAAGAGGTATTCTTCTAAATAATTTTTATTGTTTTATTCATTTAAATGGATCCCTATTGATATAATTAATTATTTTAATTATATTATTTCATTGCGCATATTTAATATTGAAACCCAATAAAATCTTAAGACCTGGGTATGTCTTCCCCTTGTGCTCAAAAGGCTCTATTGGTAGACATGGAGAGGAACACTCGCTCAAACGGATGAATCATCCTGTAACAGACTGTTTTTCAGTGTCGTTAATAGTGATTTATCAGTCTGTGAATAGTATCATTGGTCTGGGACTTGGTATTATTTCGATCCGGAAAAATTACTACATGTGTCTAATATTTTATTTAACATTTTTGGAGCATGTTTGCATGATTTAGATGGGTAGAAAATATTTCATGAATGTTTTTTGAGAATCGCGGTAGCTAATGAATATTATTTTTAGTGTAGTGTATTAAGGAATAAATGAGGGATTATTTTTGTGGAATTAGTTTAATAAATTGGTGGAGTTAAATAATATTTGGAAGAGAGTTATTTGAGGAATATTTAAAGCCACTGGATGAGATTACTTAGGACTTGATCATAGCCTTTGATTTAGCATAAAAAAAGAAGTCAAGTTTGACTTTTCCACCAAAAATCTACCACTCACCAAGCAACACCCACATCTTCATCTTCTTCTTCTTCCACCATCTCCACGCCAACTTCTTCTCCTCTTCTTCCTCCATTTTCTTTCATTTTTTTACCACAAATTACCTCTAAACTACCTAATTAAATCATAGAATAGTGATTAATCTTTAAGAACTAAGTAGTTGAAGTTTAAATTGGGGATTAAAAGCTAAGAGAATTAAAGTTGTCATTGAAGAGGTAATTTGTGAATTTTGAGTTTTATGATTTAATGAGTAGAATTCTAGGATTAGCCATGGAATTAATGCATTAAATCATGCTCCATCCTTTTCTTTTGTTAATTTTGATTTTAATGTGCACTTTTTCCTACTTTGAAGAAGTGGGAGAACCCTCCATCAAAGGGAAAGGAAAAGCTCAAGAGTGAAGATTTCTAAGCTTCTTAAAGCTTGATTGAGAGGTTAGTGCAATAATACTTTCAATTCTCTTTCAATTTCTTTAAGTTGTAAGTTTTAGGTTTTGTATAATTTTTTGAGAAATTGTGTGAATTGAGTTGGGAAAATGTTGTGATTTCTTTAATATATTTCTCCATGCTTAATAAGCATAATGGATTGCTTGGAAGGGAAGGAGAGCAACCCCTCCTTGTTCCCCTTCTTTGGCCGAACCCTCTTTAGAGGGAGGGCTTGGATTTTTGTTCTTGATTTTGATTTCCTTTGATTGTAATTGGGTTTTGAAGAGGTTTTCTTTATGATTTATGAAATTAGTATGAAAAGAAGTCATTTCCTCATTGATTTGGAAAACAGGCCGAACCTTGGTGGGATTAAGGGTCATTGTGTTTCTTTGATTTTTAAGCTTAATTTTAGCTTAAATGAGTTTGTTTATAAGTTATTTGGTGATGGTTTAAAGCTTTAATTTGAATTTCAATGTTTAAGTATTTTTCATGACTTAAAGAAGGTTTTGAAATGGTAAATTGGGTTTTATGGTTAAGCGTTTTAAGTAATGGATTTAATGATTTTGAGTAATGATTTTGAGTAATGCTTTTGAGTTAGTGATTAAGGCATTTAATGGAGAAAGCTTTTTCTCCTTTGTTTTCATAAAGAGGCCGAACCTTCTTTAGTAGGTAAGGGATGATTTTGGTCTTCTAAATGTTGATCTTTAACTGTTTTAAAGCAATGATTATTTGTGATTAGGAAAATATGGTTTTGGCTTGAAATATAAGAGGTTTTAAAGTGCATTTACAAGTTGTGAGTTAAGTGATTTTGAAATAATAAGTGTTAATTATAAAATATTTTTGGATAAGGAATGGTGAATGAGAAATGAGACTATTTGTGGAAGAATGCATTTATTTTTTTAGGCTCTAATGTACATGATTGAAATATGGTATGAGGAGATTTATTGTGATATGCAAGCATGCTCGGGTTATCATCCCATTCTGTTTGGTGGAGCTATAATCATATGCTAGGGTTATCAGTCCTTATAAATAGGCGGACACGCTTATTATTTGTGGTAGTGGTTGCATAGGCCACAGTGGTGCTTTCATAGGCCATGATTGTGTGATTGGTGGGTGGTGCTTTCATAGGTCACGGTGGTGCTTCCACAAGCCATGATTGTGTGATTGGTGGGTGCTTTCACAGGCCACGTTGGTGCTTTCACAGGCCATGTTGGTGCTTTCACAGGCCACAATCGAATCTACTTACATTCATTCGGTATTGGTACGAGCCTTAATAATAAAAAAGAGGAATTTTATTTTGTTATAAAGAAACTGGAAACATATTGCTATTTGTGATATTTTATTATTTATATTGAGTTGGTATAGATTTTTAAGGTGTGAATTTCTTTATGGTTTTTCAAAATATTCGGATTTAATTAGTACGTCTTCAGTGTTTAAAATATATTTGATTTGAGATTTATTACTTGGCATTTTTTGGTTATTTTAATTTATAATCTTTTAGCAACACTGAGTTTTCCACTCAGTGCGTTGATTTTTATCATGCGCAGGTTGTGTGTTGTGGGGGCTACTCAAAGACTGAAGGGGCAGCATCAGAATAGAAGTATTGTGTTTGGTAGGACATGTGTACTTTTATGAATTATGGCATTTTTAGAGTTTTAGTAGACAATATTGAGGTTGTAAATATTGGTAATGTAATTAATGAGATTGGTAGATACTTTAAGTATTATAATTTGATTATATGTATGGTGCATGAATGATGTTATATATTTTTGGAATGAATGGTGAATTATTATGTTAGAACTTAATTGAATTAATATAACCTCTAGAAGTGCTGCGTGATCTTTGTAATAATTTGGAGTTGAGGTTTAGAGCTCTATGATGCCTTGTTGATTCTTTCTAAGCCCTTTCCCTTTTCCATATTTTATTTTCCTCATGATGTTGGAGATAGTGGGCCTTATGTTAGTACTCAAAATAGTAATATGAAAACCGCTCTATTAGAGGATTACTTGCTTGTCCACATTTAACGTAGCTACACTCTTTTCACTAGCAGCAGGAATGGTGATGACATCACCCTTGAAAGGAAATTTCTGATGTAGCATTAATGGTATTCCTTCCAATGAATGATACCATGGGTGCCCTAAGAGTAGAGCAAATGTTGGGGGATATTAATTATAATAAATTTAGTCTCCTTTTCTATCGGCTCCACCTTGTCCATAATCTTGAAAATACCATCAACCTGTCTCTTAAAGTCATCATATGTTGTAATGACAACGTCAGAAGGTTCCAAATCAAACAATTCCATCTTGAACTTGGAAAGTAGCTTCAAAGGACACACATTCAAGGCTGACCCGTCATTTATCATCACATTACCAGTAACTCTTCATCTGACCTCAGCCATTACAAATAATGCTTTGGTGCGATTCCTTCCTTTAGAAGAAAGTTCATCATTAGAAAAGGTGATAGTGAGCGGATTATGCAAAACTAACCCCACAAAATTAGCTAAAATAGGAATCTGCACCATTACTTTCAGCAAAGATTCTAGGTGTTTCTTTGATGATACTAGCAGGTCCCACATGCTTATATTCGCATGGGTTCTCTTTATCTGTTTAATTAGTGTGTCGTCTTTGACTTTTATTTTTAGCACACCGGATGAGCTTGCCTTTTCCTTCTCTTCATGAAGCTTGATCATATCTAGCTGATAGAGTTAACCACTTTGGGTCATGTGATCCACAACTCTTGCTTCTTCTTCCTCCTTGCTACTCCACATGTCTAGAGGAATGGGATGCACTACTTCCTTACCATTGCCTCTTATCCAAGCTTCTTCATTTTGATTAATCCAATCTTCATCATTATCCCTGACATTCAGCACCATAACTTAAATCTATTCTAGTCGGATCTCTCTCTCTTTCCTTCTACTCTTCCTAAAATTCAGCCAGCACCTCTTTAGGAGTCTTTCCAGACTCAACCATATACAAATTCTTAGGAGGCAACACATTTTGAAAATTAGGAAGTGGATTACTTCTCGTGCTCGACCTTGACTTTTCAAGATCAGTTACCTTGCCATTATTGATTAAGTCTTGGATCTCATGCCTCAACAACAAGCAATTATTAATAGTGTGACCCTTGCTTTGGTGGAAGAAGTAATAGTATGCACTCTGATCAAAATTCTTTAGCAAAAATTATTGGAGGAGGTCGTAGTGCAAATGGTCTTAACAAACTTGCTGATTTTATTTTTTTAAACACTTTAGAGAGAGGAGAGCCAAAGTTGGAGAATCTCCTTTGTGGCTCTCAAATCTAGACTGGTAGTTGTTATGTTCTTATTAGTTCTTGAAGTCTTGGTTGACTGGCTGGACCTTTAAAATCGGCACTTGATGAAATTTTTTATGCAATTCCCATACTTTTTATCTTCTGTAATTTTATCTTAACGGCATTCCTCACCTCATACACTTGAGAAAATTTCATCAAGGGCATGTAATAGAGCTTCTCTAAAAAAATGGGTAGAGTACCCTTAATAAAGATTTTAATCTACTCTTTGGTATCCAAACGGTTCCTCATTTGGATGACCCTGGCTCTCCAACTAGCCATGTAGTCAGTAACGGTCTCATCTTGTTTCTATACAGTGGCTTTTAAATATCTCAAATTAACACTCATTTGGAGATTGTAAGCATATTCTTTAAGGAAAACCATGGCGAGTTCGTTCTAATCTCTTCTTATCTTCTTCTCAAGATTGTAATACCAAGTTTGGGCAGACCCAGTTAAAGACATCGGGAGCATCTTTAGGATTTCCCTTGACGGGAGACCTGCCAACTTTATAATTGACTTGCATTGCATGAGGTGCACCTTAACGTCACCATTACCATCAAAGGGGTAGCTTGCTTCAATTCTAACTCTTCATCATCATCGTCGTCGATGTCAACGTACTAGTCTGTTCCCTTGGACTTTATGAACACATGCAGTTTCTCAGGCTTCTTATATAGCTTATGAGAACAACAGCTCAGACTCAGCCCTCTTGGCAGATATCTTATTAAAAAAGTCATCATCTTGCCAAGTGTCATCCACGTGCTCCTTCTTCTCAGACTCATCCTTAACCTCTTCATCATCTTCGATTACCATTTTCTCTTTTCCCTTATCAGATCTTATGAGCTTCTCAAGGGCTATACTATCCATTTAACCATCTTCTCAATCTCAAAAGTGAGAACACTAATCTCACCCATACTGTTGAAGGAAGCAAGCTGAAAAATCTGCTTGAACCGAAAAGTGTCTAATCTCAACACAAGAGCCCAAAAGACTAGAGGAAATTGAACTAGGTAAATCAGAGGGGGTTGAAGATTCTTCAACTCTAATCAACTAACTATCTGCTCTTAACCAATTCACTACTTTTCGTGCTTTTTCTCTTTGTGGTGTTATGTTGGCTGCACAAAATGAATGTTAGAAAACACGATATGACACATGTATGCATGGATACATGAATATGTCATGTCATACAAAAATGCGATCATACAATTACAACATCGTGAAATGAAATTAATGTTATATTCCATTACGACTTTATCACAACTGCTCAAAACCAAAATCAGAGAATGGCTCTTGCGAACTATTGAAGGCAAAACATGCCCTATTTCGTAGCTAAATATTTATAATTCCTTTTAATTCTATTTTTACCCCTCTCCTTTTGCCTCAAGCATAATATTACTTGAGCAAAGTTCTTTATTTATATACACTTGAGATTTTGCTTTTTACATTAACAATATTTAGCTCAAAATAGACTCATTTCATTACTTTTCGAAAGTTGACTTTTACGTTAACATTTCTTTTGGCCTAACTTGTAACGTCTTGATTTCTCAAACTATGAATAGTAGCCTACCAAGTTGCTAATTAGTACCAAATTAGGGTCTAGTATGATTTTCAATCCGGATAAGTGATTTTCATAATTATCGAATCTTGATTTTGACTCATGCATTACATGTTATGAGTATGATTATGTATTTATAAAATGATTTTTGAATTATGACTTGTGAAGCTATACCTTAGGAAGCCAAATCGAGGAATTAATTGTGATATAGTTTTAATTGCACTAGTTAAAATGAAATTGGATTTGAAAATAAGGTTAAATTGATTTTTTCTTATTTTTCTAAATTAATGTGATTTTCCCCCATTTATTGAGCATTTAATTGTCCAATTAGTATTTGTTAATAATTATCAATATTTTGTTTATAAAAATATAATTTAGTAATGTTTACTAGTAATTATTTCTTAAATTATGATTTATTAGATGTTTACTGGTATTTTATTCATTAAAATTGGCTTTTAGTTAATAAAATGAAATTTTATTAATTAATGCCTATTTTTTTAGAGTGTATGCAACATTAAGAGGAAAAGGAGAATATATATAAAATATCTTCCTATTTTCTGAAGTGTGCACCTAACTTGAAAAAATAATAAAAAAATAAATACTAGATCTACACTAAGAGAGGCCAAAGCCTCTTGTTGAGTAAGAAAAGTTAAGTGCCTCCTTCATACACGTTTGGAGAAAAAAAAGACACAGAGAGCTCTTTGGCATCCGAAACCTAACAAGATATTGTCCACTTTGGCTAAACCCACTCGGGTCCGTATGGATTTGTTCTTGGGAGTGATGATCCATCACCCTCAAAAGGCCTCTTACTAGTCTAAGGCTTGCCCATTCTTATATACATCACTTTTACTTTCGTGCTTAGTTGATGTAGGATTTGCTTAAGATAAGCTAACACTTCAAGCTAGCACCTCATCTAGTGTGGATGTTACACTTCACCCACCTTAAGGACTCAGCATCTTCACTGAGGTTTGCCCCACTACCATAGGGACAAAGCTTGACTCTGATACCAAGTCTGAGGCATCCTAAGCCTAACAAGATATCATCCTCTTTAGGTCAAACCCATTTAGCCTCGCCCAAATTTGTTCTTGAGAATGATGATCCATCACCCTCAAAAGGCCTCTTGCTAGTATAAGGCTTGCCTATCTTATATACATCACTTCCACATTGTGCTTAGTCAATGTGGGATTTGCATAAAGTAAGCTAACATCTCAAGCTAGCACCTCATTTGGTGAGGATGTTACTTAACTAGGTATTTATAATTTTGAAACCCAAAGCCTAAGAAGTTTGATACGGATTTGCATCCCTTAAAATGAAGTGCCCGATTTTCATAAAGGGTTAGCGATGTTGCCCATGTGAGTGCTGCACAACCACACCTCGGAAGAGAGTCATTGCTTTAAGTTACGCTTGCTTTATTTTGAGCAAATGTTGATGAGCCTCTTCTAATTGGTCTTCCTTCATTGGAGATGGAGTCGAAGGAACTTCTCTCTTAGGCTCTTGGGCTTCAGCCTTACAGTCACTATTGGAATGGCCTCTTTTAGCTTGTTTTTCCTCTACCCTTCCCTCAAGTCCTTCACCCTTCGGTGCTTTGAAGGTCAGTACCAAGCCATAATAGAATATACCTTATATGGCTACAATAAATAGGTTAAATGATGCATGAATAAAGCACAACATAACCATAGCAACTATATACGAACAAGGGGGGAACAAGAGTAAGAAAATGCATGATCTCCACCCTTATATCTCCCACACACGATTCGAGGTTAGAGTCTTCTTCTAAACCCTAGGACATATAGGTCAAGCTTATAAATCATTATGGCATTTTGGATCGACGCCTCTTGCATTTATTGGATGAATGTAACAATCATAAATTTATTAAGATGAACCCAAAGGAAGGAACTAAGGTCAACTACATGAGCTTTGGTCGGGTTTATTAAGTCTTGGATTCTATAAGCGAAAATTGATTATTTCCTCCCATTTGCTTTAGGTCTAACCATAATGGTGATAATGGATAGTGTCAAATATTTTGATATACCAAAAGGTACTTAATTTATAAGTGGTGTGTATTAGTGGCTGATCTAAACAGTCAAATAGAGTGAGAGGACCATAGCCCCCAATACCACCTTTAGGGTTTAGGGTAGAAAGGAGATTAAGAAGAGAAAAACGCATGAATGAAATTTATAAAAACAAAAAGTAAACTCAATTTAAAGCTAATAACATCACTAAAAATTATGACTAAGTGGACAACTTAAGGAGTCACTCTCCTTGAACTCGAAAGTGAAAACTAGAGATTTTGAGTTCAATCCCAATCGAGTCGTCAAGCTGAGGATGTCGAGTTTTTTATTTTTCCCCTTTCTAAAGGAAGAAATGAATTTGAATAAGCTTGGTTTATTTTATTTAATAAAATTAGTTTTCTTTATTAACCTATTTGTTAATCCTCGAAAAATGGTTCTCTTACTTTAGTAAGAGTTTTATTAATTTTGGAGTCACCACCCTTAATAGAAAAAATTCTCAAATTAGTCTATTCGTTGGAATTGACTAATCTGATTTTTAACTAGAGACGGGGTCCTAGAGTTAGGTACAAAATGGAAAATTGTTAGGCACCCATTTCACCTAGTTAAACCGGCCTCCTCGTTATCCAATAATTCACAATTGATTAGTAATATGATTAATTAAAATTGAGATGCAAAAAGTGGTTTTAATGCAATTTTTAGAAAACAATGTCACTCAAGCATATTATTATAAACATTAAACAAACATATAAAGAAAGATGGAGGGAGGAGAAAAGAATACATACCAATTCCTATAATACAATCTCCGTTTAACCTCAAAATTTTTTTATAGTATTTTTAGCTTAGTTTTTATTAGGAATTTTTGTATTTTTAATTACTTTAATTAGTTTTTCACTTAGATTTATTTATATTTTAATGAAGTTTTCTTGATTCTTAATAAACTTGATTTGAAGGGTTTTTAGTAGAAAAATAGTCAAAAATCACATCAAAGAAGGTTGGGACTGAAATTGAAAGTCTAAAAGCTTAACATGGCCAAGTCAGAAAAGCACACGAGCAGGCCATGCAGTGCCACGGCCGTGGCACCTACTGGAAAGTCAATGGGGCCAAATTTTGTTACTCAGCCCGTGTAAATTTATGACATGGGCGTGGCTTTGCTTGGGTTGCATGAAAATAAAAGAAGGGGCCCATCTTAAGCATTGCTCAAGCCTAACCTGATGAAAGAAGACTCCTAAACAGAAAAGGAATCCAATTCAAATCAGTTTCCTACTCGGATTCGAAGATACTCTATGAAGTCTATATAAAGAGAGATCACAACAGCAACAAGGATATTCATCAAGCGATTTTTATTGAATTCTAAAACTGAAATCTGGATTCTATTCTTTCTTAGTTTTTCTCTCTTTGTAAGAATTCAAGCAATCAAGTTGTGTAAAGAATCAAGGGAGCCGTCTACGTTATTGTTTGACTAGTTTTTATCTCTAAACTCTTGATCTTGTTTTTATTTCCATTAATTCTTATTATTTATGGAATAATTTTCAGATTTTACTGTATTGTATTTAATTACTATGTCGAACTAAACTCTCATACTAGGGATTTAACGTAGGTTAACTTCTACCCCAATTTATGATATTAGATTTGTCTTTCTTTGTTCAAGTTATAATTTATTATTGAACTTAATGCTTCCAGGTAGATTTTTTCCCCTAGATTGATTTATTTCATTAATGACTATCGGAAGAAGGGTTTTTGGATAAGAAAAGGGTAATAAATTACATGGGAATAATAACTTGATGCAGAAGCTATATGGTTTGACTTATGGGGGATTTTCATAATTTAATGACCTTAGATTATGAATTCTTGAACAAACCATAAAATTTAATGATTTAATTCATATTTAATTGCACTATTGGGAGATAGGCAATTAATTGGATTAAAATAGCTAACAATACATCGGGAGAGCTTGTTAATGACTTTAGGGTTGTTTCCCCTACTTGAACAATTAAAATTGATTAACAAGCTAATAAAATAAATTGGATAGAATTAAGTGAAGTCAATATCCCTAGTAGCTTTTAAACCTTTATTTCTTTTTATCAATTATTCTTGTTTAAATTCTTTTCTACTATTTTATTTTATTTCACTTAATTTTACAAATACCCTCTTTTATTATCGTTTAAATAATAATAGATTAAAATAATTTTGGTAATTGGTATACAATCTTCGTGGGACGATACTCTACTCACGCTTTATTACTTGTTGCGATTTCGTGCATTTGCGAAAATTGCAGTCAATTTACAATTGATTAGTAATATGATTAACTAAAATTGAGATGCAAAAAGTGATTTTTATGCAATTTTTAGAAAACAATGTCACTCAAACATATTATTACAAACATTAAACAAACATATAAAGAAAGATGGAGGGAGGAGAAAAGAATACATACCAATTCCTATAATACAATCTCCCTTTAACGTCAAATTTCCTGACACCCATAAATTAATACAAACAAACTATTATTAGGAATCCTCTTAAAAACCCTTTACATTTCACAATAAAAATTAAATCGCAACCCAAACATTAATAATCAATAAACACAAATGATAGTGAACATTCACAAAAGCACATACCATACATTCATTCAATGATAATGGAAATTATGAATGTTAATAGTACAAGATTATTGAATAAGGAGGTCAGAGCAGTAATAAACATAAAGCATTGAATTAAAAGGCAAAAGATTAAAGGATAGAAATAGTAAGGTGCTTGTAAAATAAAGAACAGTAATTAAATAGGAATTTAAATTATTACACAAGATTTAAGCTCATGATCCTGATGTTCATCTATAAATGATGAGCAAATACACCAATCATTGCTCTCAATCTCATTTTTACTATTTATTTTATTCATATGTGACTTAATACGCCTCACAAACCATTTAAGGCTAGAGCTTGGTCATTGGATCTTTGAATCAAGATATTTGTTGGGTTTTTATACATTCAGAGCCTCTAAATTAAAGGGCCTTATGCCATAGGGAGCTATGATGTGCGCCTCATGCTTATGGCACACATCACAAGTAGTGGCACAGGGCCTTTCCGAGATCAGAAATGCTTCTGAATTTGATAGAACAAAAATAAGAGAATCTGGGCACTTGTGGCATGAGGCACAGGCATGTGGCGCACGCCACTGACTTTTGTCGCATGCCACAAAGGCATAGAAATTCTCTTTTCTATTGATCCAAGGTTTCCTTCACAACTAGACCTAAAAGAGGTGTCTAAAACGCCGAAAAAGAAGAGAAAAGGCACAAAAATCCTCTTGATTCCTTTGAAGATCGAATGAAAATGGAAAAAGAATTACAACTCGTTGACCCTTGATCCAATAATCCAAGATTGAAGATTAAAACTGTGTTTTTTAAGATTCTTTGATTAATCTTTGGGGTTTCATGATTGAATAAACACTAAATCTCAACTTTAGATCAAAGGGTAACACTTGTTGCCTTTGATCTTCTGCTTGAGTTTTAAAAAAGAAAAAGTTTCCCCTCCAATCTAAAAAATCCTCCCCTTTAGCACACCCCTCAATGCCCATTTATAAGCAAATGAGGATGGGTGACCCCATTTAGGGCTGACATGGCAAGAATGCCACTATCGAGCCCTGCAACAGGTTTGGGCTCATTTTTACTAAATCGAATCGGGTGGCACGCAAAACGAGATAAAATACCAAAAGGTGAGCTGAGCAAGCCTGATGCACTTCTTGGGCCTAATTTCATTGCAAAACATTCTGTAAACCAAAAAAGTAAAAATGGTTAAACATGTAGATAATCTCAGCCGCAGACCATCGGTCTGAAAATTAGGGCGATCAAGAATTCTAATCCAATTTCACGAAAAATTAGTGTATCACTAAACCTTTTAAGGGTAAAATGTGAGCATCTACAATGTGTTTCTGGTTGCTTTTACATCACATCAAACAGTTATTGGATAGGAATTAGTGATTTGTATGTGAAATTGCAAGATTGGAAAGGTAGTGAGGATATTGAATCGAAGAATATGCGAATTAAAATGCAAAGTAAATTTGACAAGCACTGGAGAGATTATGATAAGGCGAACAATCTCATTTATATGGCTATTGTTTTTATCCTCGAGAAAAGTGTGATTACATGGAGGATTCTCTTCATGCAATATATGGTGATGATAAGGGTAAATGGTTGTTTGATGGTGTGAAGATTTCTTTGCATGAGTTGTTTGAAGAGTACAGGAAAAAGTTCTAACCACCTGAATTTATTTTCTCAATTGAAAATCGATAACCTTTGATTTCAACTAAAGTTGTTGAGGAAGAAAGAGGATTGCTAAAACAAAGAAATAAGCATGCAAGAGCACAAAGTGGGGTTGTTAGGGATAGAAAAACTAAATTGGATTTGTATTTGAATGAAGATGTGTATGATGATGAGAAGGGGGGTTTCAATTTGTTAAATGTTGAAAATTAAACTTTGAGAGATTTCCTGTCTTATCTTATATGGCTAAAGATATTTCAACAGTCCTAATTTCTATAGTTGCTCCGGAATTTGCAATTAGCACAGGTGGGAGAGTACTTTATCCATTTAAGAGTTCTTTAACTCCTAAAGCGGTAGAAGCTTTGATATGCACTCAAGATTGGCTTAGAGGATCCAATGAGCACATAAAGGTTGAAGAAGATTTGGATGTGATTGAAAGGCTTGGAGATGGTATGTATTTTTTTTTAGCAACTAAAGTCATAACTGATTAGTTTAATTATTTCATGTTTTTTATGCTAATTTATTTATGTTTACATTTTAGAAATGGAGAAATTTAATCAAGAATTGGGATGAAGTTCAATCGAAGGATCATCATTTACTATAGAAAGCACGACCATGATCTAAGATTAGGAAAACTTGAGTTGATTGAAAGACTTCCATTTCTATTATGTAGTTGCATACTCTATCAGGACTTTTTACTTCTATTATGTATGTTAAGTACTTTATTATTTCCTTTTATTTTTATTATATATGTTAAATACTCTATTAGGACTTTAACTTGCTATGATGTGATTATGATTTATAGAAGGAAAATTATAGTTTATGTTGTGTGATTGCAATTATTATGGTTTGCTTATGAATTCAACATGAAAAATAATGATTTGATTGTCTTATGACTTTTTCATTATGAAATTTTGATGTTGACTATGATTTGATTATTTTTTTATTATGGTTGTTTGAATAACAATTATTTTTTCTAGACAATTTTTTTAATTACATAACACAAAGCATATTTTGTTGTGCAAGATATAAAAAATTTTAGCCCATTTAAAAAATATTTAATTAAAAAAATTGAGTTAAATGGGTCCAAATAACTCAAACCAATTTTAATTGAGTTATTCGGGCAGGGCCCAAACTATTAAACGGGTAAGGTCAGTATAGTCAAACACACTTAATTCAGACTTCAGCTTGTTCGATTCGGATCAACTTTTGACCCAACATGATCGTTGGTCACCCCTAGAACGCACCACCATGTGTGGTGTGCGGCAATTCTATTTACACACTACGCCACTTCAATAGAGATAGACCCTTGTGTGGTTGATCACGAATTTCCCTCACAACACTCCTAAAATATGTGATTTTGATCACCAAGAAAAAAAAGGATGGAGAAGAAAGTTTTGAACTCTCAATTTACCTTATTTTAAAAAAAAAATCAAAATTGGATTGAAAATGGCAATAAACACCCAAGAATCTTGTTCTTTAAACAATGATATGAAATTTAATTGATTGATTAGTGTTTTAAAAAAGGATTGATTGCAAAACCCACTAAAGTTTTGATTAATAATCCATTCTCTCTTCAAATAAATCTATAAAACTTATTATAGATTTAGATTTAGAGGTTTGAGAAAGGAAAATATAAAAGTTTTATTATGCAACTAATTCTCCTGTCCTAAATGGCTAGACCCTTAGTTTATTTATAGCTAAATGAGTGAGTACATGGCCTTAAATTTGAGGCATATGTGGCACGCGCCATTGATGGGGCTGAAGCAAGCCAGTCTAATTTTCATAAAAATAGTCTGGATGGCATGCAAAACAAGGTAGTGCACCATGATGCATCACAAGCGCACTCGATAAGCTTCCCAGACCCTGTTTCGATGCGAAATCCCTAGAAACTCAAAAACATAAAAATGGCTTGACGGGTCACATTTCTTAAACTAAAATTATTGGTCTGAGGATTAGGTTTATCGAATATCTAAAACTCATTTTATCACATAAAAGGTTATCATCATATGCTTTGAAACCCAAAAACCTAAAAGCTCAAAATTTTCTTAACACAAACTTGAAACCTAAGAACCAAAAAACCAACGACAATAATAAAACAACTCCATTTACAATAGAAAAAAATAGGTTGTAATTCTTAATGCAAATTTCAAACTCAAAAATCTAGAAATGCAAAAACCAGAACAAAATTAAAATGATCCATTTACTCGCATTTACAACTAAAAAATAATAATTAAATAAAATACAAAACTAAAACTACAAATGTAAAGAGGACAATTATTATTACATGCAACACATCAAAGTTTAGGAGTTAAAATAGTGAATAATTATACTTTCGATATTTGAACTTCACATTTTTCTATTTTGGTGTCCCAATGAAAAATGGTAATAATTGAGTCTCTAGAGAAAAAATTATAATTGTATCCCTATATTTTATAAGAAAAAACTACTTTACCCTTATATTTTTAAAGAATACATTGTCATACCCTTGGATTTTTAATCTATTATACTATATTACCCTTCCATCCAATATTTATAATTTTAAAGTACAAATCAATAAAAACCTAATAGTCTAAAGAGAGAGAATTTTTTTTTTCACCAAAATACCCTACTCTTCTCTCTCTTTCTCTTCTAGTAGTCCTACAATTCCAAGAATGCTACAACTCTCTTAGTATCACACCTTTTGTTAAACTCTTCTTTTTCACGTATTAGTTACATGTATATAAGAAATCAAATAACGGATCAAATAAACTCATATCTGATGAAGGAAAAAAGAAGATGAGGTCACAAATCAATTTTTAGTGGATGGTTTTGTTGAACTATGGCTAGAATCGGTGTTGCAACAAACAATGACAACTTATACTCTTCAGTTTGAAAACACAGAAAAATTGAGTGAGGGGTTTAGCTAAGCAAATCAAAGAGCTTCATTTCACAGTTTTTTTTATCGCTGATTATCAGTCAACGTTGGCTAGAGATGGAAGTTGTTGCAGCAATACAAATACAAAAACCCAACTATAGCCTTTCATAAACGGCTTGATAATTTAGAAATTAGTTTAGGTAATATGGTCAAGGGAAAAATGAAATTATTTAGGACTTATCTAAAGTGTTGTGTCACTAAAAAGGAACAAGAAGGAGCGAAGATGATCGAAAATGGAGCTAAAGATATAGCTATTAATTAGGGTCATTAATGTTATTTTACAGTAATTTAAGTCTGAAATTACAAAAATAGATGAAAGGGGTATAAAGTATTATAGGTTGAAATATGAGGGTATGACAATCTATTTTTAAAAATAGAATGGTAAAGTAGTTTTTTTTCCAAAATATAAGGATATGATTATAATTTTTTCATTTATAAGAATTTACGATCGCATGTCTTCGAATGACATAGCTAACTAAAAATTTGATTATACATGTGTGGGGCCCATATTTTATTATGTGGCAGCTTACTTAGTAAAAAAGCTGAAATCTTTACCGAATAAATCATACATTTAGTGCTTGAACCTTCAATTTTTGTCAATTTGATGCATGAATGAAAAATGTTAGCAATTGGGTAATTGAATTTTTTTAAAATACTAATTAGGTGTTTGCTTGTGACATGGTAGCCAAAATTCTAATTCAGCATGAGATAAACCCATAAAGATCTAGTCAACGTCCTATCCATATAGGATTGTGACATGACATTTATGGGCACCATCTCATGCTAAATCAAAATTCCAATTGCCATATCATAAGCAAACACCTAATTAGTGCTTTTAAAAAGTTCAATTATCCGATTGTTAACATTTATCATTTATCCATTTTTGCCAAGTAAATGGTGACATGGAAATCATGGGAAATCTCCATTATGACCTCAATTTAATGCTTCCTAAGTACTTCCTTCTCTTTCTTCTAGGACCTTATTGTTCAAATCCCTAAAATTTCAAATTTATCTTGCCCAATATGACGCATTGCACCGGTCTTTGTAAATCTTTGAATTTTCCAATGAAATAGTAGAAACTAAAATCACACCAATCACAAAAGATCCTAGTGAAGTAAAAGCAGCAAGGAACAAAGAAGTGAGGCAAACCCGACAATATTTGACATGGAAATGAAGAGGCTAACTTGCTATTGTGTGTGGAAAGGGATATTAAATGGGCCCCTACATATGTAGAGTTAATTTTTCGATTAGTCACGTCATCCGATTATAAAATTTTATAAATTAAAACACTTAATCATCATCTTTTTCAGTGAGATACCGAAATAGAAAAAAAGTAAAAATTCAAACAGTGAGAATATAATTATTACATAAAAATACAAAGCAATTACAACAAAAAAAAAAGAAAAGAAGTAAAATAGAAACCCAACTTAATTACCTTAGATGCCTAACTTAATTACCCGGAAAGATGTGTCGCCTTTGTGTGTCTGTCTCCTTGAATATCCAAGAAAATAAAATTTATAATCTGTATTATATATAAAAGTGAGAATAAGGGAGAATAATGGGATTACCGATAGCTCCCTTAATGAAATTTAAAATATCCTAAAATAACCTTAATCATAACCAATTAGAAAATTATATTTTATTATTAATATATTTATAAAATTATTTTTAAGCCAATAATATCTTTTTACTTACGTGATGAATAAGAAGTCTCGAGTTCAAATCTTCTCTATCACAAGTGTTTTCACCAATTTAATGAATGAAGAGTTATTCCTTGTTAGTAGCTCATAGTATTATTTTGACCTCCTAATGGATTAAAAGAAATTATTTTTTAAATAAATACATATAGATAATTAAGCAATTAAAAGTTTTATCTTTGCTAAATTTATTTTTTAATGAATATCTAGGATAATGATATATTTAAAAATATTTTTATATTTTATTTATTAAATATTTAATTCTTTTAGGATATAGATAAAAAAGAAAGAAAAATATGTTCTTTTATTAATATTTTTTTATATTTGTAAAATTTGATTTGATATATTTTTTAAAAATAAGCTTTTAAATATGATATATATAATTTTTATTTAGGAGAGATAAAAAAAGAAGAAAAAATATATTTTTTTATTAATATATTTTTATATTTATAAGATTTAATTGGATATATTTTTAAAAAATAAATTTTTAAATAGAATTTACATAATTAAATCAGAGATAATAAGCAGTTGAAAATTTTAATTTAAAAATATGTATAATATTTTATTAAAATATTTATATATCTATATATATTGAAATGTTTTTTTGTTAGGTGAATTTTGAAAGAGTTTTATTTTTAATAATAATTTTTTATTTTTTTCATTACTAAATAATTTGTAACTATTATCATTTTAATTTAATAAAAGATTTATATCTCCCTGCAATAAATATATGGGTTATTTATGATTAAATATTTTTAATTTTTTCATATATTTTCTCTTATATCTTAAATGTGTTTGATTTAAAAGAAAATAGTATTTAGGAAACTTAAAAAAATTAGAACCATATAAATCTGTTTGGGACACTTTTGAAATTTTAAAAATTTGTGTGCATGTGCATATATTACACTATGTAAATAATACTATTTTCATAGTCAAAGTGACTTTTATTATTAATTCAAATTATCTATTTTCTTTTTTTTACCTAATAGTAAAAAATTATTTTTTATTATTTTTTATTATAATTATATATAAATATTAATTTGGAGCTAAGGGTAGGATTGGAGATTGAATGTTGACTTGATTTTTTTTTTTTTTTTTGGCACCTACTAGAATTTTAAAAATCTACATTTATAAATTAGAGACTAAAGGATTAGGTTTAGGGATTAGATTGAATTTTATTCTGAAACCACTTGATTAAATGAAAACAAAATGAAATACATAAGAGACATCATAACAAGTAATTTATACGTTAAAGTATAATAAAAATTAACCGCTTGTATTTTTTTTAATCTAAACAAAACTTATGTTTTAACATTATATAGATAAAAAAATGAATACAAAAAGCCATAATCAATGTGGAACGAATGTAATAAAAAAATATCTATTCATCTATCTATCTATACTATATATAAAATTGGAAATGAGGGTGGAATAAATTATATTTTCGATAATACTCTTACTAAAATTTAAAATGTTCTAAAATAACCTTATTAATGACCAATTAAAATTTATTTTAAATATTATGCTTAATAAATAATTAATATTAACTACACAAATTAAATTTTATTTTAAATATTATGCGTAATAGATAATTAACTATATATTAGTAAATATATTTTATTTTAATTATTTTAATATTAAATAATAAGGCTATAGATGAAAATATAAATTTTTTTATTTACTATATATATTTTTAATTTTATTTAATTAGGATTTAAATCAATGTTAGAGCTAAATACACATTACATATTTTATGTATTTATTATATACATTATTTTGCTATTTAACTTAATAGATAAGGAATTAAATTTATAATCTATAATCTACATACATATAGAAATAAAGGAAGAAATTATGTGATTTCTTAAAGTAGCATTAGTTTAATTTGAAATTCCTAATGTATCATTTTAATTTTTTTTCTTTTTTGCATTTTAATAAAAAAAGACTTTTTATCATTTTGAATATCTTTTTTAGTTCTATTTTAATGCTTTTTTCATAAAAAATAGATTTTATTTGTACTTTCAAATAACTTTTCAGTTAGACTCTATGTCTTTTAATTCGAAAATATATGTATACGTAGATATATTCTCTATTTGATCTTCTAATATTATTATTGAATGATTCTTATAATTTATAGTTTTCTATATTCTTAATCATATTTTCTCATACTATATTACTTTTTAGGAGGTAAATCAAAAACTTAATTCAACTTTTAAAAATGAAACTTAAATTCTATTAATTTATTATATTTTGAATTTTTGCAAATATAATTAAACACTTTATTATTAGATTATATTAGTTAATTCTATGAAATTAAATAAATTTTTTTAAATATTTTTTTTTTGAGAGCATGGTGTACTCTTATTTGAATTATTTGTATATTATTGTATTTTAAAATTTTTTTAAAATGTAAGAGATGCAATGTAAGTATAAAATTATAGTATTTGACTAATATAAAAAAACATAAAAGAGTTTTTCCTTTTTAGTTTAATAAAATCTTTTTGAAAAAATATTCTATAAATGTTTGAAATTTACTATCATTTTTATTTTTAACTTTTCTATATTAAAAATGAAATAAGCATAAAATTCAAGAGCTCTATTTTTATTTAATATTTTATTATTTTATTCTCAAAACTTATCAAATTTTATTTAATTTTTCTATAATTTAATTAGATGTATATATTTTTAAATATTTTTTTAAATAGATATAAAGATAATTAGAAATTTAACATTTTAATAGTTTTTCTATATGACTTCTTAATTTTTGAATTTAATCTCTTTATTTATATCTTTTTTAAATTTGATAGAGTATATTATATTACCAATATTGTTATTTACAACTTTACATATTGATTTTCATGTAGAGTTGAAAATTTTAAATAATTTATTTTTAGATTACGTACTATTTATAAAATTTCAGTTTAATTTCATGTGACAAAAATAATTAATGTAGAAATCAAACTCATATCTTATATTGTTCCTATGCAGAATAAGTCTTGATTTATTAGATTATAGAAAAATTATTGAATATTTACGGTATAGTAAATATAAATTTATAGTGATTTTATCTAATTAATTAACAATAAAATTATTTTTTTTTATTAAAGAGAAACAGAAACATCATTTTTTTTATGTTACAAAATTTCATTATATATTAATTAATCATTATATTTATTTTAATCTGAATAAAAATTATATTTTAATATCATAAAAATAATAAAATTGAACAAGTAAATTTAATGTGCAACGCACGCCGTAAAAGAATTAGTATATATAAAAGTATAAATGGGGAGAGGGAACATTGACTCCCTAAAACGCCCTTGTAAGTTTTTAATTTTATTGATCAATTAAAAATGTCATTTAGGGTAATTTAGTTTTATTTTAACTTTTAATCTTATTAGTATTTTATCAATTGATTATAAATTATTTATTTCAAAAAATCATTAAAAAATATTAAATATCAAATAAAAAGGAATATTAAATCAATTAGGAATCCTAATATTAATCTAACTATAAATTGTTATATAATAATATTACAATAATTATATGGACTAATATTTAATTTAATATAATAATAATTACGATAAATAGTAATTGATTAATAAATAAAAAATAAGTACAAATAAATAAAAAAACATATAAATAGTAATTTATTTAAGTACTAAATAGATAATAAATAAATAAAAATCTATCAATAATCTATATATATATATATATATATATATATATATATAGGTACAAATATGGAGAATATTGAGTCTCTAAAATACCCTTATGAATTGTAAATTTAATTGTTATAATAAGCATAATTTAGTCATTTATTAATTAAAATATTTTTAATTTTACTGATATTTTTATTCCTATTTGAAACTAAATTCTATTAGGAAGTTTAATATAATATTTAATTATGATTTCATTTTATTATTTTTATTATATTAATATTAATTATGAATTTATTCTACCATATCAATATATATGTTTAATTTTAATTGCTTTTGACTATTAAAAATTTTTTTCTTTTGACTATCAACAATTATTACTTCAAATTTTTGTTAGTTTTAAATTATTAAATTTATAATCACATTTTTTTCTTGCAGTAAGTATTAACTCTTTCCTTTTATAAATTAATAAAATAATTTATATTTATATTTTTTATAATTTAGTAATATATATAAAAGTACGAATGAGGGGAAGAATGGTTCTCTAAAATGCCCTTATAAACTTTAAATTTCATTTCTAACAATAAAGATATTTTAGTCATTTATTAATTAGAAAAATTTTAATTTATTGATATTTTTATTTCTATTTGAATCTAAATTTTATTAGAAAGTTTAATATAATTCTTAATTATGATTTGAATTTATTATTTTTTATTATATTAATATTAATTAGAAATTTATTCTACCATACTAAATATGTGTGTGTATGTGTGAAATTATAATTGCTTTTGACTATCAAAAATTTATTTTTTTTTACTATCAATAATTATTAATTCCAATTTTTATTAATTTAAAATTATTAAATTTGTGATCGTATTTTCTTTTGTAGTAAGTATTAACTCTCTTCTTTTATAAATCAATAGAATAGTTTTTATTTATATTTCTTATAATTTAGTAATCTATTATTCTTTTTAATTGTGTTTAAGTTATAAATTTATAGATTTATAAATTTGTTATAAATTTGATAAAGGTCTTTACTTTCGAATTAGTGATGAAATATTTTTAATTTCTAAATTATAAATTTAGTAAAGGGTTCTACTTATGGATTAGCAATAAAAAATTTTTCCGTTTCTAAAATTATAATCTAAATTATTTTTTATTAATTAACAGTTGACAAAAGAATTACAAATGAATTAACAAATGAATCTCTATCTGTTGCTAAATTTATAATCAAAATTGATAATTTGTTTTGCAAACCTAAAACTCACTGCATATTTCTTTTGTGTCACATTCTTCAGTATGCTTGTTTTCCATTTTCTCCTTTCTTTCTCCCTTTTATTTCATATTTTATTGATACAAGTTTAAATTTTATTTAGATTGTAAGGTTAATATTTGTAATGATAATATATTTTATTTTTATTTTCAATTATTTCGATGGAACCATATGAATTCCAATATTCAAATTATAATATTATAAATCATAATTTTTTTTAGTGTAGGAGAAAAAAGGATTCGAACTTAAATTTATATCAAGTCGTATATACATTTATCGCTAAACTGTGGCTTGGTCACAAATCATAAATTTTTTACTTAAATAGAAATTTTAAATTTTATTTGTATTTAACAGTTGATTAATAATAGCATTAATGATAATTTAGTCACATCCTAATTAGAAAATATTGGGTTCCTAAAACACCAATGTTAAATTTATGAATTGATAAAAGTACTATTGAAGACTTTAATTTTATTAGTTGAAAAATAAATATAGTTTAATTTTGATTGGTTATGTTAATTTTCTATTTGAATCTAAATTCTATTAGAAAGTTTAATCTAATCTTAAATAGACCTAAAGAATAAAATAAAATTAAAAATTGTAATTATAGTTATTGACATGATTAAAAATACAAATAGATAAAGTCTTTTATACATAATTCAAAATTGTCAATTTTATCCTATGAAAAAAAAAATGCACTGTTATTTTATTACAATAATAATTTTTATGCAAAAGATCATAAAATCTTTCAATATCATATTTAGTCTTATTTTAGTAATGATATCAATTTGTTTTTTTATTATATTAATATTATAACATAATTCAATTATAATTAAAAATTTATCCTATCATACAACTATATATATATATATATATATATATATATATATATATATGTGTGTGTGTGTGTGTGTGTTTAATTTTAATTACTTTTGACTATTAAAAATATATTGTTTTTGACTATCAAGAATTATTACATTAATTTTTGACTAATTTGAAATTATTGAGTTTACAATCATGTCTTTTTCTTGCAGTAAGTATATTTTTATTGTATGAATTGATACCATAATATCTATATTCATTATTATATTTATTTTTAATTGTGCATTGATTTTATGTTTTAATTCTCTCTATTTGCAAATTAATAGAATAATTTTTATTTATATTTCTTATAGAAATTCATTGTCTTGAATCAAATATATTATTTTAAACTAAAATGATCTATTGCCAAAGAAAAATTATTCAAAATTTTAGATATTATTATTTGCATAAAATAAAAATTAATTCATCGGTTATGTTAGGATAAAACTGCACTATAGCTCTGACATATTAAATTAGTAAATATAAATTATATCTATATATATTGTTAATTGATTTAATTAATAGGAATATAAATTAGTAATTATATTGTATCTCTTATTTATAAGAATTTCAAGAATTATAAAAAAATTAAAAGAGTAAATGCTTTAAATTTTAATTTTAAAATCTAATTTAAATTATTTCATCAATTTAAAATATTATTATATATTAAATATATTATAAGTAAAAAATTAATAAAAATAAACAAATAATCAGAAGGATTAACGAACAAAAATTAGTACAAAGAAAAGAGTGAACCGAAGTGAAAAGTTTTGCATGCTTAAACCTTTTGGCGTTTGGTAGACAATTAATTAGAGTCTAAAACATGCAACTAATTTATCAGACTCCAAGACGCATGGCTCAGGGCTCAGGCAATCACAAACAAACTAACCGCCAGCCACTTCAAATCAAAACCCACTTACCACTACGACAAATCACAAAACATAACATGACAAATTTTTTTAAGCAATAATATATTCAATATAATTAAATATTTCTCTAATTCTATAAGTTTTTTACAATGAAAGTTTTATTTAATTATTTTTTAAAATCAAAGATAAACCACTATAATTTTTATAATAATAATATTATATTTCAAATATTTTTTACTAATTTTAAAATTTTAGAATAATTTTCATTAAGTTAAAATTTTAAAAAATTTAGGCTATTTACGATTTTAGAATTCATAGGATAAATTTGAAATAAAATTAATTTTTAGATAAATTATATATCTGTAAGAATGACCATAAATATTAAAATTCACCCAAACGATATATAATCCACAAATTAATCTACTAACCAAAATAATTAAATAATCAAACTATAAAATCATTCAACTAAATATTCTAAAATTAACAAACAAATTAATAAGAAATTTAACCAAATAAATTCTGAAAACTATAAAGTTAATACACAATAAATATCAAAGTCATGATAAATCCCTGAATCGGAGGAGGAGCCGGTGGCCGGTAGCAAGCTAGGCTTGCTGTGGTTGCCGAAAACTGCTGCAACTGAGGAGACAGGGCAGGCAGGAGACGAGCGGCTGGCGGTGCAGCTGGGTCTGCTGGGTCGCGCGTCAGAGGGAGAAGCTGCTGGAGCTGGGTCTGATTCGCGCTATGGAGGAGGGAGGAGGAGCAGTGGCCGCACGAGGAGGAGCTGAGCGTGGAGCTGCTGTGGCGGTCCGGCGGCGCTGCAGGTGGCTAGCGTCGCGCAGAGAGGGAGACAGAGACAGGCAGGGAGACCGAAGGAGAGAGAGAAAGAGGAACTGAGAGAGAGAGAGAGAGAGAGAGAGAGAGCTGGAGCTGAAGCTTGAGGCGTGGCTGCGGCGCGGTGGTCGGCGCAGTGGAGAGAAGCCGGAGCAGTGAGAGAGAAAGAGAGAGTGAGTGTTTGGTTGTGAAGGAGAGGAAAGTGTCGATGAAGAAGGAGAGGAAAATAAAAAGAAAATAGAGAAAAGAAAGAAAGAAAAAGAAAAAGAAAAAAGAAAAAAAAAGAGTAAAATTACTATAAAAAAAAACCGTCCCACGTTAGATTGTTGAAGAAAAAAAGTAGTAAAGCATAGTATTTTTCAAAAATATTATATTTGGGTCTAATTTTAATTAATTCGGTCCAATAAAAAAATTGATCCGATTTGTATTTGATTAACGATTACTCGATTAATTTTAGGACGAATCAAAATGATTTTCAGTCCCGATAATATTACGTGGCGTAATATTATTGGCTAATAATTTAACGATTAAATTTAAATGAAAATTATTTTAAAATAAAAATTTCGGATATTACACTTATATATTCTAATTGATAAAAAATATTATTAATGATAATTTAGTTTTAATAGCTAAGTTGAGATCAAATTGTGTTTATTTTTCTATTCTAATTATTATTATTATTATTATTATTATTATTATTATTATTATTATTATTATAATTTTAATCTAATCCTATTCTAATAAAAAATTTATTCTTTAATATGATTCTAATTAGGTATTTGTTCTATCATATCACTATATATAGATGTTTAATTTTGATTATTTTTCGTTATCAATAATTTGTTGCTTTTGCTATTTTGAATTAAAATTATTAAGTTTGTGATTATATTTTTTTATTGTGATTATATTTTTTTATTGTGATAAGTATTAACTCTCTCTATTTATAAATTAATAAAATAATTATTATTTATATTTATTATAATTTAGTATCCTCATATCTATTTTTTTTAAATTATAAATTAGAAAGTACACACAAAATATTCTTCTTGCGGACTCGAGCTCTACGAGACATTCGGACTTTTTGATGCTCTGCATTATGATATAATAAATCAGAAACAAAATAATTATACTAGCGATCATGCAGAAGAATCACACAATACATAATCCAGTCACATAATACATGATCTTTCAATTAAATAATCTTAACATTACTTCTAACAGAAATCGGAGAAATTAGAACTTACTATGAAATTGAATTTAGTAATCCTTATTATTATATTTTTCGTATTATTATTTTTATAGCATATGATTAAATATCTTTTTTAGCTATCATTAGGATATTACACTTGTGGTGATATTGAAGATATTCAAACTCTTAACAAGTAAGGATGATATTTATTTCAAATATTTTATACAATATTAGTGTTTAGTTATTATAATATTTTTAATTAGATATATAATGTCTATGAATAATTTTGTAATGTCTTTTAATTTATTTTATAGGTATAATGTTAATTTCATAATAGTTTATATATATAATAAACTTTTAAAATAAATAAAAAAATGAAAAATTATACACATTCTAAAAAACTAATGATTTATAAAAGTTTAATAAGTCGACAGTTGATCTCAAGTTGAAGTTGTTTTCCATTAATTGTTTGAGAGAAATAAGGAGAATGCTAAGGAGTTGGTTGTTCACCATTTCAACTCCATGCATTAATCTTAATCCCGCAAACAAAGTTGGTCCAAGAAATCCCTGATCTGAAGGTGATAATCCGACACCGCAGATAGCTCCTAAGCAGAAAAAATGGTGTAAGATAGAAAAGAAAAATGGATATTAGTTTGACTCTTCTCTTACAATGCTTCTAACTCCATTTCTCTAGGTTTTAGCTTTTACCATCTTGTTCATTTTTCTTATAGTTTCTTTTTCTCAACTTATTACACTTATTTCCTTGCCATTTTTGAGCAATGGATGCAGCATTTGCGAAGCAAGCAATTTGTAGGGAAGATCCATTTAACCCATTAGTTACAACAGGCATGCAAGGAGCTGCCATGCTTGTGATCTCTCACATATTTCATCTTATCTTGACACCTTCAGGACAACCGGGACCTATTGCAAATATTATTGTATGTTTCTTTCTTCTAATCTTTATCTCTTTCTTTTCAATAAAAGCATGCAAATCGAGGGAAATTAAAACTAACTGGTTATACGTTTTTGGCAGGCTGGATTGGTGCTAGGTCCTTCATTGTTGTGTCGTATCGAACAACTTAAAGAATTCTTCATCCAGAGCTCATCTCTAGAATACTACAAAGTTCTGACATTCAATATTCGAGTATTTTTTATGTTCTTGATGGGTTTGAACACAGATGTTGGTTGTTTTAGGCGAAACCTGCGTTCTGCTAGCATAATTGCTTCTGGGGGTTTAATAGTATGCACAATTTTTGGAGCAGCTTCTGCTTTGATTGTCCTCCATTTATTAAATATTAGTTTCAGCAGATGGTCTTTGGTTATTATTGTTCCACTAATCCTAGCAAACTCAGCCTCTCCTGTTGTTATCCAATTAGCAGCAGAATTGAAAATTGATACATTAGATGTAGGAAGATTAGGAATAGCTTCTGCAATAGTAAATGAAATGTCTTGTATATTGTTATATTCTACGTACATTTCTGTCCAATCTTGGAAAATGTTCGGATATGGGATTCTTTGTCTACTCTCAGTTGTAGCACTTGTTATTTTGAATAGGTATTTAGCTTCTTGGTTTAACAACAGGAACCAGAACCAAAAATATGTGTCCAACACAGAAGTTCTTGTTGTTTTCGTTCTCGTTATAGGGGTTGCAGTTTTGATAGAAGCAAATGGTTATTTAAGTGCACTTGCTTGTTTTCTACTTGGATTAATGTTCCCTAGAGAAGGAAAAACTTCGCGGACATTGTTGCGTAAACTCACCTATTCTGTGAACAATTTCATGCTTCCAATTTACTTCGGATACGTAGGATTTCAATTCGATGTTTATCAGTTTTCGAGTCGGGAGAATATCTCTTTGATTATTCTTATGATCGTTTTAAGTACTGGAGGAAAATTTGTTGGAACTCTTGCTGCTTCTCATTACTTGAATCTTCCAAAGAATGAAGGTGTCATTCTTGCTTTCATACTCAACTTGAAAGGCCATTCTGAACTTCTAATTCTTGAAATTGTTCCAAAGTTCATCGTAAGTTTACCTTAATTTGATAATTAATTAGTACAAACTATTCTGATTATATCATTAAATCTTTTTTACTGCTAAGTTTTGCAGGCATTTTGGAACCGAAAACTCCATAGCTTGGTGATAATTGTAGTGGTACTAGACACTTTATTTGCAGGATTAGTAGTAGTTTTTACGTTGAAAACGAAAGAACATTACTTTGCTCACAGAGACACCTTACTTGAATCATATGACACCGACAAAGAGCTCAGAATGCTTGCTTGTGTGTATGGCTCTCGACATATATCAAGCACAGTGGGTCTAATTTCAGCAATGAGCGGCTCGCAGAGTGCACCGATCACTCCTTATTTGATGCATTTAGTGGAGCTGCCTAGAAAACGCAGGAAAACAAAATTAATGTATCATCAACTGCAAGATGGGGATCAATTCAGCGACGAAGAAGAATATGGTGGAAATGATGTACTAGAAATAAATGATGCTATTGATGCATTTACAGTTGATACTAAGATTCTGATAAACCAAACTAAAGTGGTTGCATCATTTGAAAAAATGTACGAAGATGTATGCACAGCTGCAGTAGATTTTCGAGCATCGATTATATTTATACATTTACACAAGCGTCAAAGAATTGATGAGAAATTGGAAAATGGAAAGGAAGATATTAGGATTAGTAATCAGAAAATTCTTCGCCATGCACCATGTACGGTGGGGATTTTAGTAGATAGAGGACAAACTGGATTTAAAAAGCCTGGATCCGAACTGGTACAGCAAGTAGCCACATTGTTTTTTGGAGGTCCTGACGATCGAGAGGCATTGGCTTGTAGTAAAAGAATAGCTATGCATCCTTACATTAAGTTAACTGTTATTCGGTTCTTGCCAACAGCTTCGAAAGATCAGCTCACTGAGCTGAGTAAGGATGCTGCTAGTAAAAATGATGAAGTTTTATTGGCAATATCGGATCCTGAAGTTGAGACTGAGTTGGATGATGCTGCTCTTGAGGAGTTCCAAAATAGGTAATCTGGGTTCTTTCCAAGCCATCTCTTTGGTATTTTGTTTGTTGTTTTCTTTGTTTATAAGGTTCTGCTCGATAAAATTAATTATTTTAATAGTTGTTAGTTATTTTAACAGTATTTACTTATACGTTATTTGAGTAGTTTTTCAGACAACGCTAAGTTAAGCGTTATATTTGTTAACTATTCACGAAACACTACATTACCGAACATTATAAAAAACAGCTTTTAGTTTTTTATAAAAAATTGCTTAAACAACTAACAACTGAATGCTATCAAAATAACTAACAATTATCAAAACAATTAATTTTATCGAACAGACCCTATAAAAAATAGCGTGTAGCGTTTTGATATGTCAAAAAGCTAAAATCTGTTGCCTAACACAATCTAACACTGAAATTTATTTTTTAGGTACGTGAAATGTGGTCGAGCTTCTTACGCAGAGAAGTATGTGGACAATGGAGGAGAAACAGCAGCAGCTTTAAGGGAGGTGGGAATTGCATATTCTTTAGTATTAGTAGGGAAAGGAAGGAGAGAGAAGATACCTATGTTGATTGGTTTAAGGGTATGGGAAGAATGTCCAGAGCTTGGAAGAGTTGGGGACTTGTTGGCTTCTTCAGAATTGGACATAACTAGTTCAGTTTTAGTTATTCAACAGCACAGCCACCATGTGGACAAAGAACTTGGTAGTGACTAGGTTTAGGAAATTTACATATGCATGTATAGGTGCTGGTTAATTAGCATTGAAATATTGTAATTGCCAATTATATATTAGTTTGGTGGAAATGAACTTGCTTAAGATTTAAAAAAGAAAAGGGTATTATTGTCATTTAACATCTATAAATCCATAAAACTAAAAACAAAATGTTAAACTGACAGCACTCAAATAATTTAACTTCAAAAATCAAGGGCTTCTTTTTTATGACCAATTCAAAATTTTTCTTATGAATGTGATTCCAAAGTGCAAAGTGCAGCACAAGCATGCATGAGAGAATTACTTTACCTGGGGAGCAATTAGCGTAAAACTTTAAATTCTTTTTCTTTTCCTTGTTCAAAGAAAAGAATATATGCATTGTTTCAATAGCAGGAGGCCTGAATGTATATATACATACATATATGAGCCATACAACAAAACAAACATTTTCTTAAAATCTCAAAAATAAATGGCAGAAGCAGTTCTCTTCAACATTGCTGAGGAAATCATTAAGAAGGCCGGTTCCCATGTCCTGGAGGAGATTGGGCTGTTTTGCAGAGTGAAAGATGAGCTTAGGAAACTCAAGAACACAGTTACTACAATCAAGGCCGTGCTTCTTGACGCCGAAGAGCGGTCCTCAGAGAATAATCAAGTCAAAATATGGCTTGGAAGGTTGAGAGAAGTGCTCTATGATGCAGATGACTTGTTGGATGATTTCTCTACGGAGGTTTTGCAGCGACAACTAATGGTTGGCAATAAAGTTATGAAGGAGGTACGCCTTTTCTTTTCACATTCAAATCAGATTATTTATGGATTCAAAATGGGCCATAAGATCAAAGACCTTAGAGATAAATTGGTTGAAATCAAAGATGATAGAGATTTCCACTTAGACCAACGTCCAATGGAGAAATCTGTAATCATTAGGCAACGAGAGCACACTCACTCGTCTTTGCCAGAAATAGTCGTTGGTAGAGAAAATGATAATAATAAAATTGTTGAGTTTTTATTGTCTGATGAAGAGAATTTATCAATTGTTTCCATAGTTGGTCTCGGAGGATTAGGAAAGACAACAGTAGCTCAATTTGCATACAATGATGACAAAGTTAAAGCACATTTTGAGCTAAAAGGATGGGTATGTGTGTCTGATAATTTTGATGTTAAACTCACAATTGAAAAACTTCTAGAATCTCTAACCGGTAAGAGACGTAGCAACTGTGAAATGGATAGATTGAAAAATTTACTTTGTGAAAAGATTAATGGAAAGAAGTATTTGATTGTGTTGGATGATGTATGGAATGAGGATCCTCAACAATGGTTTCGCTTAAAGGATTTGCTAATAGCCGGTGCAAAAGGAAGTAAAATAATGATCACCACACGTCTTATGACAGTTGCTCGGTTGACACACTCATATGTATATGAACTGCAAGGCTTATCTGAAATTGAGTCTTGGTCATTGTTCAAACAAATGGCATTTGAGCACGGACAAGTGCCAAGTCCTAGCCATGAAACAATTGGAAAGGAGATAGTAGCAAAGTGTGCAGGGGTTCCTTTAGCTATAAGATCAATAGGAGGTCTACTGTACTGTAAAGCTACGATTTCAGAGTGGATATTCTTTAAAGATAATGAACTCTCAAAAGTGAATCAACAAGATGGTAATATCCTAGGAACTCTTAAGTTGAGTTATAACCATCTCCCCTCTCATTTGAAACATTGCTTTGCTTATTGTAGTTTATTTCCAAAAGACTACGTGATTGAGGTAGAAAAACTGATATTTCTTTGGATGGCACAAGGGTATATTGATTTGTCTAATTCTAGCCAAAGTTTTAAAGAAATTGGTTTTGCATATTTTATGGATCTTCTTTCCGGGTCTTTTTTCCAACAAGTTGAAAGGGATGAATCAGGAAATATAGTTTGTAAAATGCATGATTTGATGCATGATCTTGCTAAATTAGTTGCAGGAGATGAGATAGTCACTTTCTCAAGATCAAATGTAGCAACTATTGGCAAAAACACTAGACATTTATCATTTGTTAGCAGGGAAGAAATCAATTCACTTTCATCTATCTTGCTCAATGCAAGAAAGACAAGAACATTTCTTTTTATAGGCAGTTTGTTTGATTCTTGGGCACAAGGGCAATGGCATGGAATGTTTTCCAAACTTAAATCTTTACGAATGTTAGATCTACGAAAAATAGCCTCTAGGGAAGAAGAAAGCATGGAGATTGAGAAAGTGCTAGATTCCATTGACAAATTGAAGCATTTAAGGTATCTGGATCTTTCAGACAATTATGGTATGAAAAGACTTCCTAACTCAATTACCAGATTGTGGAACTTGCAATTGTTGAAGTTGGATAATTGTTGGAGTGTTAAAGAATTGCCAAATAACATTAATAAATTAGTTAATCTTAAACATCTTGGTCTCTATGGATGTGATTCATTAACTCGTATGCCAGTTGGGATTGGAAAACTAACCTGCCTTGAGAATTTATGCAAATTTGTAGTTGCCAAAGATATTCCTGGCGTTGGAGGACTCCATGAATTGCAGTTCTTGAATAAACTGAGAGGAACTCTGACAATTTCAAATTTGCTCTTTGCGGGGAAAAATGATTTTCAAGCAGCAAATTTGAAAGAGAAGACACATCTTCAGCTCTTGCGACTAGAATGGATGTCATGTCCATATGATTTGGAGAGTGTAAGGAGACAACAGATCGAATTAGTTCCAGATGATTATTATGAAGTTGGTGCTAATGATGTTGACAATGAAGAAACGGCATTAGAAGCTTTAAGGCCACATCAAAATCTCGAAAGTTTTGAATTGTTCTTGTACAGAGGATCCAAGTGTCCAAGCTGGCTTAGTTCCCTAACAAATTTGGTAAAGATTGTCATCTTTAACTGCAAAAACATCCAATCTCTCCCTGCACTTAACCACATCCCTTCTCTTACAAGCTTGAACATTTCTTCTTTAACTTCTCTAGAGTACATAGATGCGGAGCTGAATTCTTTGTTTTTTCCTTCATTAAAGCATCTCAGCATCTCAAATTGCCCTAATTTAAAGGGATGGAATGATGACACCCAAACCACTTCAGTTTGGTTCCATTGCCTTCGTGTTTTGCTTATCAGGTCTTGCCCTAACCTGACTTCAGTGCCGCCATTTCCATTTCTTAAGATGCTGAGGTTGGAAAAAGCCAGCATGAAAATATTGGAGCAGATGCTTATGTTGACGATGGTTTATGAATCAGAATCTTCTTCTTTCTCTTCTCAATTGGAAGCTCTAGTAATTGATGCAATTGAGGATCTTGATGAGTTTAACCGAATGCCAGAGCTGCTGCAGCCAAGCCTTGCTTCTCTGCTACACCTAAAAATTGAGAATTGCTCAAAAATAATAATGTCCGTTATGCAATGGGAAGCCCTTAGAAGCCTTCGTTCTCTTCAACTTTACCATATTTACCAAATGGTGTCTCTACCAGAAGAGCTTCAATATGTTACTACTCTGCAACATCTCCAAATTAATTTGTGCCCTAATTTAAGATATTTACCAGAGTGGATGACCAATCTCTCTTCACTGAAAGGAATATTTCTCTCCAATTGTCCTCGAGTTCAAGGAGACAGTTTGCGTAATATTGCATGTAATATAACTATGAGCCAAACCTTCACCCTAGAAGGTATTAGCTATGCCTATCTGAAACCTTCTTGTTTTTTTTTTCCTTTCTTCTTTCTAACTAGAAAACCCAATGCTGGTTTTCTTAATTGAAATTTTGATATTGCAGAGCTCGATCAGATGGAAGCATCTCTATAAGAGGTGTTCAGAGAGTTCAAAGGTGACGCATTGTTCTTACATGCATTAGGCTTTTCATTTACAGTTTAATAATTTTTATAAGCGCCATGTTCTTCAAGTCAAGTACATAGGTTTCACTTCTGAAACATAGTATTCTTCTCTTACGTGGCAATATTTTATTGGCTATTACAACATTAGTCAAACAAAAAGTATTCGCACGACTCACAAAGTCACAAGTCATAACACAAAATACAGGGAAAGAGCTAAACTCACTGCCTGTTAACAAAAAAATCTAATCAAATTTAAATTTATATTTTGTTATATTCAAATTAATTTGGAGTAGTGTATTCTCATCCATTTTTATAAATCTAATTACATTTATTAATTTACAAAAAAAATGAAAAATTTAAAATATGAACCACCTTTTTCAATCCATTTTTTATTACTATTTATTATTTACCATTTAATATTTTATTTTTATCATACTCTAAAGGAAAATAATAATTGAGATTAATATACTTGTTAAGATTAATAATTAGTGATTATAGCTTATCCATGGTCTTGAACTTAATCTCAAGAACAAAATCTTTAAAAACTTCGAAAAATTTAATTATTATATTTTATTTAATTTATTATTTTTATTTTATCGAGACTATAAACAAATTTATTGAAATTAATGTATAATAATTAGTAATTGCAGCTTATTTAATTTAAAAATAAAATTATTTAAAAAGTTCGATAAATCTAAAAAATATAGCTTTAATAAATATTCTTACGAATTGAATTTTCAAAAAAAACTTCATCAACAATTTAATAATTTACATTATTAATTTGAAATAGGACAATAATAATAATTTTTTTTCATTGTTATTGTTTTCCATATCATTAGTATTTTAAATTTTTATTTTTAAACCAATTTCTCTCGTAATAATTATTCTTTTTTTTTTGAAAAATTCAATAATTATTCTTCTTTGATAAGTTAATTAATTAATATATATATATATATATATATATATATATATATATATATATATATATATATATATATTGAAATTTTTTGCCTAGTAAAGAAAATATTTTTATGTAAATTTTTTAAATTTGAGAATGTTGGATTGTGTTATCGTCTAGCTCAGAATTAAACTCCATTTCCAATTTTCCATAATTTGTTTCTCTCTAATTCCTATCTCAAACTGTCGGTGGACTGCTCTCTCTAACAGCTGCAGTGTCACTTTCGTCTCTTGTAAACGAGTTTTTTCTCCACTATAATTTTTGTACATACATTCATTTACAGCTATACTGCACCTATCTCCTCTCTTCCTGTCTATATGTATATATATATATATATATATATATATAAATGCACACACTGACAGAGAAAAGGTTAGAGAGAGAAAGAGATTAGCTTGCATTGCTTGTATACTGGGCTGGAGGACAATTGGGTTGCTTTTTCTCACGTTTGATATCTTCTGCTTGTTTGTATCATTGACCTTTGATTTTCATTCTGTAAGTCTCTTTACTCTCTCTTTGGTTTTTTTTTTTTCAGATTTTCTCTTGCTTTCTCTCTCTTCTTGTGAGATCTGATGGAGATTTTACCAAATTTCTTTTCTTTTTAAGAAAATTCAATTGGGTTCTTAGGGATCGAGAAATGTATGTGCTTTTTATTTTATTTTATTATTTTAGTGTTGAATGCCTTGTGCTCAGAAAATTGAGGTAGCTACCTGGATGAAGGAATTTAGATGTTTTCTGCTGATTTAGCCTTCAGAGGTTTCAACTATTTCTTTATCATTTGGTGATGATTTTGATAGCGTCTGTTTGATGACTGAGAAAATTTGGGGAAAGGAAAAGGAGGTTGAAATTTGATTTTCGATTTAGGATGTTGAGGTTAATCTGCCTTGTTTTTTTATGAACTTCACTGTTCTGTTACCAAGAAATCAAGGGTAAGTAGACTTGATTGACTCAGTTTTTTGTTTTTAAGTGTTTGTTTCCATTGGATTCTAAATGAAGGGGGAAAAAAAAAAGTAAAGCCCTTTTTCCTCTTACATGTCCTCAGCTGATAAAGGATAAACGTTTCATTCTCCCTGTGTGTGTCTCACTTAAGAGAGTTCTTGCTCATTAAATAATCTATATTCTCTCTGTTTGCAGATTTGAAACATAAGAAGTTAGTTTCGAAGTGGAAGAATTAAGTAAAGGGAGAACCTTTTTTAAACTTATTGTGTGGTGAAGCATGCATAAAGCTTTTTCAGACTGAACAGCCTTTTCTATCCATTGTTCATATCTTCTGGACACAGAAGAGTAGGTGTGGATGGAGTCTGAAGGTGAAACTGGGGTAAGCATAAAAGTGTGGTTGAATATCAGTAAAAATAAAATGTATTTTATGGTGCAGTAAAATGTCTTGTGCTGCTTTTGTTTCCAAAATGGGAAATATATCACAGAAGAAAAACCCAATGGTTCAAGCAATTAAGTTTAGTAGAAAGGAAACCATTGCTTGGTCATAAATCGAAATGTTGGAAGTACTGGTTTCTTTTTCTCTGCTGTCTCCGCATATTTACCGGGACATAAAGTTTGAATTTGGAAGTCCTTCTGCAGCTTCCTACTTTCTAATATTTTATGATTTATTATAATTTTTGGTGGATAATTTAGATGGTGAAATTACACTAGTGGTAATTCTTTACTGATTTTCTGAAATGCGTGCAATTGTAATCCTTGGATGCTCTTTCAAAGCCCATGAAGAATGTGGGTGGACAGGTCTGCCAAATATGTGGCGATAATGTTGGCAAAACCGTGGATGGTGATCCATTCATTGCTTGCGATGTTTGTGCATTTCCAGTGTGTAGGCCTTGCTATGAATACGAGAGGAAAGATGGGAATCAGTCTTGCCCTCAATGCAAAACCAGATATAAGAGACAGAAAGGTTTGTTGAATATCATTTTTTGTCAGTGGATTTTTATATGGTGATACTTGTTAGGATCTAAGGAAATTGTTATTATTGGCTGTTTTGTTATGTGATGTAATATTTAGCACCTATCACATTCATTTTTAGAGTTTGTGCATATACATTACGAACTGCATTTTAATAAATTGGAAAATGAAAATGTCACGCTTGTCATGGTAACTTACATCTTTGAATAATTATTTGTTTCTAAATATATCTTTTGCTGATTGTTTGGGAAATTTTCAGGTAGCCCTGCCATTCTTGGTGATAGAGAGGAAGATGGTGATGCTGATGAGGTTGCCAGTGATTTCAATTACTCATCTGAAACTCAAAACCAGAAGCAGAGGATTTCAGAACGCATGTTGAGCTGGCAGATGAGGTATGGGCAAGGGGAGGATGTTGGGGCCCCAAATTATGATAAAGAGGTTTCCCATAATCATATTCCTCTACTAACCAATGGACATGAGGTAGCCCCAAAGCATCTGGTTTTTTGTTAATCTGGTTTAGGAGGAAATTGAAGTAAACCTAAACTTCGGCTACTGAACTTTTAGGTTTCTGGAGAGCTGTCTGCTGCATCACCTGAGCATATTTCTATGGCATCTCCTGGAGTTGGTGGGAAGCGCATGCATCCTCTGCCTTATGCAGCTGATGTCAATCAATCGCGTAAATTTTTCTTTCTCATGCAATATGTTTGCTGCCCATGTTTTTCTAGTCATATGTGATGCTGATTCCAGGCTTTGATTACATTTTTCTTTTTTGCAGCAAATAGGCCAGTTAGGGAGTTTGGTTCACCAGGACTGGGCAATGTGGCCTGGAAAGAGAGAGTTGATGGCTGGAAAATGAAGCAGGAGAAGAATGTTGTTCCTATGAGCACTGGCCAAGCTCCTTCTGAAAGGGGAGTTGGGGACATTGATGCCAGCACTGATGTTCTTGTGGATGACTCTCTCTTGTAAGTTTCTACCTGATTAAATTATAGAATTCATTGGTGTTCCTACTGTTAGGTTAGCATGCTCTTTTCATTGTTTCTTTTACTGTGCTGCTTTAATACAATATTTGTCTTTGTTGTTTATTTCTTAATCCAGTGCCATATGAGGGGCTATGATTTACTGTACCCTTTTGTTTTGCAGGAATGATGAAGCTCGGCAACCTCTTTCAAGAAAGGTTTCTGTTCCATCATCTAGGATTAATCCATACAGGATGGTCATTGTTTTGCGGCTAGCGATCCTCAGCATTTTCTTGCACTACCGAATAACAAATCCTGTGACTAATGCATATCCTTTGTGGTTAATATCTGTGATATGTGAGATTTGGTTTGCTATATCCTGGATTTTGGATCAGTTCCCAAAATGGCTCCCTGTGAACCGTGAAACATATCTTGACAGGCTTGCTTTAAGGTATTATACTTTCTCAACCTCTTTCCTCATGTATCTTGTTTGTGAACAAATGTTGTTCCGTGTGTTAGATTTGCCGAGTTCTTTGCATTTACTTTTTTACATGTTCAGACTAATTGTTTTTCTATATTATTACAGATATGATCGTGAGGGAGAACCTTCACAATTAGCTGCAGTTGACATTTTTGTCAGTACCGTGGACCCATTGAAGGAGCCTCCTCTTGTGACGGCAAACACTGTGCTATCCATTCTTGCAGTTGACTATCCAGTTGACAAGGTTTCTTGCTACGTCTCTGATGATGGTGCTGCAATGTTGACCTTTGAAGCTTTGTCTGAGACTTCAGAGTTTGCAAGGAAATGGGTACCTTTCTGCAAGAAATATAACATTGAGCCACGGGCTCCAGAATGGTACTTTGCTCAGAAGATTGACTACTTGAAAGACAAAGTTCAAACATCATTTGTAAAGGATCGTAGAGCTATGAAGGTGAGATTATGGTAAATGTGTTCGTATTTGCACTGAATTCTTCACATAACTAAATTTGACTTTTTTATTCTTTCCTCTTCTCTAATTCTCTTGCAGAGAGAATATGAAGAATTTAAGGTCCGTGTTAATGGGCTTGTTGCAAAGGCACAAAAAGTTCCTGAGGAAGGATGGATTATGCAAGATGGTACCCCATGGCCAGGAAATAACATCAGAGACCATCCAGGAATGATCCAGGTAAGAAAATTTTTCTATTATGATGATTATGATTTGATTAATTTGTAAATACGTATCTTTCATGCAAAATTGATTAGAAAAGATGTTGTTACCCAATGGTGTCAAAGCACACAATATTCTCATGTTGGGGAGTTCGGGTAAGACGTCATTATTCTGTATATATATATATATATATATATATATATATATATATATATATATATCAAAATAATTACTGTATATATCACTCTAGCTGTTTTCCAATATTTTGGCATATTTGGATTGCATCACTTGCACTGAGGGGAGTTGAATCCCTAACTTATTGCTTGCAGGTCCAAGTACTACAATGCCATTAAGTCTGTGATTATTTTGTTTCAGGTTTTCTTAGGCCAAAATGGAGGTCTTGATGCTGAGGGTAATGAGCTGCCACGGCTAGTTTATGTTTCTCGTGAAAAGCGTCCAGGCTTTCAACACCACAAGAAAGCTGGTGCAATGAATGCACTTGTAAGTATATTCAAATAAAAGTAGGATATTATTTTCTTTTCCCCAGGCTCATCTCACATTTGGTGGTGCATACAACTCTTTCAGGTCAGAGTATCAGCTGTCCTTACTAATGGACCTTTCCTACTGAATCTTGATTGTGATCACTACATAAACAACAGCAAAGCTTTGAGAGAAGCTATGTGTTTCATGATGGATCCCAATCTTGGAAAACATGTCTGTTATGTTCAGTTTCCCCAGAGATTTGATGGTATCGATAGGAATGATCGATATGCCAATCGCAACACTGTTTTCTTTGATGTAAGTTCTTTGTACCTTTTTCAAAGTAAAAAAATTCTCGTATATGATGTCGTACAATGATTTATTAGTGCCTCCCTGCAACACGTTTGCTGTGGCATAATGAATAATAAAAAAATGCTACCGATAATTGTTTTATTTTGCTTATCATTACCTTTTGAAATTCAGATAAACTTGAGGGGTTTGGATGGTATTCAAGGCCCTGTTTATGTGGGTACGGGATGTGTCTTCAATAGAACAGCCTTGTATGGCTATGAACCTCCTCTTAAACCCAAGCATAAGAAACCTGGGTTTCTATCTTCTCTCTGTGGTGGATCACGAAAGAAGAGTTCAAACTCAAGTAAAAAGGGTTCAGACAAAAAGAAATCTGGAAAGAATGTTGATCCCACTGTGCCAATTTTCAGCCTGGAAGATATAGAAGAGGGGGTTGAAGGTATGCTTACTTTTACAGTTTGTAATATTTAACATCTAAACTTGTCACAGCAACATTATGGTCAAATTTTTTGTATGACTGCATGATAATGTCTACTTAGCAATTCTGTTAGCCAATCGATTTTTTTTTTTAAAGCAATGGTCATGTCTGGGTAGCATGAATTGATTCATTGATGAAAGTTTGAGTTCGATTAGAGATTACTTAGATATTCCCATGCACATTTGTGAATTCAGGTGCTGGATTTGATGACGAGAAGTCACTATTAATGTCACAAATGAGCTTGGAAAAAAGGTTTGGCCAGTCTGCTGTTTTTGTTGCTTCCACTCTAATGGAGAATGGTGGTGTTCCTCAGTCTGCAACACCAGAGACACTTCTTAAAGAGGCTATTCATGTTATCAGCTGTGGGTATGAGGACAAAACAGATTGGGGAAGCGAGGTATGCTGATTTCTATTATTTATATACTTTGTCAGGGATAGTATTAATGTAGTTGTTTGCTTTGCCCTATATCTCTTCACGATAGTATTAATGTTTATCTCTTGATCTGCAGATTGGATGGATCTATGGTTCTGTTACAGAAGATATTCTTACTGGATTTAAGATGCATGCCCGTGGTTGGCGGTCAATTTACTGCATGCCCAAGCGTCCAGCTTTTAAAGGATCTGCTCCCATTAATCTTTCAGATCGTTTGAATCAAGTGCTTCGATGGGCTTTAGGTTCAGTGGAAATTCTTTTCAGTCGACATTGTCCAATTTGGTATGGTTATGGCGGTAGACTGAAATGGCTAGAGAGGTTCGCATATATAAACACTACGATTTATCCGATCACAGCCATTCCTCTTCTCATGTACTGCACACTCCCAGCTGTCTGTCTACTTACAAACAAGTTCATCATTCCGCAGGTTAGTAAACAGTATCCGTTGATAGACTATTTAGCATTACTGTTTGAGCTACCGCAGAAAATGTTGATTAGAGGTTGTTAATATTTATTTTAAGGGTGAATTTCATATATTTTGATCATAAAACCATCAAAACAGTTAAACAATTCTTCTGAACTGCTTTATTTTTTCTGAAAAACAGTTTCAAGCTCGATGTTAAGACACAATATTAATCTTGCATCATTAGAATATACTAAAATTCATTTGCTTGTCTTGTTCTCTTCACAGATTAGTAACCTTGCAAGTATATGGTTTATATCTCTCTTTCTTTCCATCTTTGCAACTGGTATTTTGGAAATGAGATGGAGCGGTGTTGGAATTGATGAATGGTGGAGAAATGAACAGTTTTGGGTCATCGGAGGTGTTTCATCCCATCTTTTTGCTGTTTTCCAAGGTCTGCTTAAAGTACTTGCTGGCATTGACACCAATTTCACCGTCACCTCCAAGGCATCAGATGAAGATGGAGACTTTGCTGAACTTTACATGTTCAAATGGACAACTCTTTTAATCCCACCAACCACTCTCCTCATTGTTAACATTGTAGGTGTCGTTGCCGGAATATCCTATGCCATTAACAGTGGTTATCAATCATGGGGTCCTCTTTTCGGCAAGCTTTTCTTTGCCTTCTGGGTGATTGTCCATCTTTATCCATTCCTTAAAGGTTTGATGGGTCGCCAAAACCGAACACCCACCATCGTCGTTGTCTGGTCTATTCTCCTTGCTTCCATTTTCTCTCTCTTATGGGTAAGAGTTGACCCATTCACTACAAGCGTAACAGGTCCAGATGTGCAGCAATGTGGAATCAACTGTTAAAAGAAAAATCTGAAACTTCCACAAAGGAAGTGAAGTTATTATGCAAATATTGCATATTTTTTTTGTGATCTTTTGGTCTGTGAATTTACATATCTGTGCAGATAATAGGTGATAATATTAAATTAAATTATATTGTTGTTCCATGAGTGATCAAAACTGTACTATTGTGGATATATAAACTTATGGTTGGTACTTAATCTACTGGAACAAAGATTCTATTTATATGTTCACAAGCAAATCTTCTTCTACATTACATTATACTCTTTATGGAATTTTATTTTATTTTAATGAATTTCAAACATATATGAATTTTAATTGAATGTTTTATAGTTTGGTAATTATGAAATTTATTAAAAATAAAAAAGTTATTAATTGAATAGAATGTTAATAATGTAATAATTAAAAATTTTACAATGACCGTAACTCTCAATACACACGAATTCATTCGAAACCATCCTGTGTTTTGGAAAACCTCCATAAGAGCTTCATTTTTCGATTTATCCTGGATGCAACTTAAGAACGGTGATCATTTTGAAACTATTGGTGGAAAAACTGTTCAGGTCAAACTAGTATAGCTAACGTTTTGAATCAAATGGATCAAGAAAATGAAGTTAGAGGTTGGCATAAGAGAATTCCTAAAGATACGCCGATGGAAAGGTGCTACTTGAATCTGAGACACCGTGAACATAATGCGTTTGGATCCATTATGTGCTACTGGAAAGGTCCTAAGATAGTGGAGGAGAGAAGTCACATTATGTTAACATCCCAAATCATTCCATAACTAAAGAAGTTACAGATGGAGTTTTTAGTAAGGGTTGTTTCTTCTTTTTCATAAAGAGAGAATTCTCGTTGTTTCTCCTTGAGCTTAACTTTCAACACTTGAGCTTCAACTTTCAACACTTGTGGAATATGAGTAAGAAAGGTTTGGCATGATAGTAGTTATAGTAACGAGCTTTATCTTGAAAACAGTTAGGTAGTACAGTTTTTAGCGAAATCAAGATTTATCTTTGCAAGATATCCTATTCAAATTCGTTAATTTTGATGCAAGATATTGGCTTTTGAGGATTAGAATTACAATCGTAAAGAATGATGAAATTGCTTATTAAAAGGTACAGTTGTCAAGGGATTCTTGTGTTGTTATGTTAAGGATGGATGGAAATACTGTACCACTGCATAACCTATCTCTCAGTCACTCTGTTTTGGATGGAGCAAGGGGGAAAAGGGAAGAGAAGTTAAAAATTTAATCTCCATTTGTTTAGAAGGAAGCAGGGACATGTCTTGGTTCATAACTTCGTTTGCTGGAAACTAAAAAATGTAAGTTCGATCTCTATTTGCAGTTGATGTTTTGCGTACAACTTTTTTTTTTTAACCTAATTGTAGTTTCTACCAGGTCTGCCTTGTTTCTTTTATTGAATATCCTAAATTGTTGCTTATCTCTTTGTTTAGGCTGCTCCAGCTCTGTCACCAGTTTCAGATTCTAGTGGCTATAAGAATTTGAGGTAAATTTGTGCAGAGTTATATCATCCTATTATTTTTGTTGCATTTAAACACCTCCCCCTCCCTCCCTCCGGGGAAGTACATCTGGGAATGCAATAATGTTTCTGGTTCTTTTGCTCTTCTTATACAGGGATAGAGGCAGAGATGAGTCTCTTACTTTGGTTCGAGATCGAAAAGTAAGAACATCTCTTCTTCTAATTATTCTTTTTGGGAACTTCTATGCAAAACTATTTTGAATGACTTACTACGTATGTAGCGGAGAATTATTGAAAACTCTGGTTGGTTTTGAGGGATAATTCTGTCTCTGAAGAATTATATCGATACATACCTGAGCATCAACCATATGTTTTTCTGGAGCAATTTACTACTAACATTCATGCAATTCAGGTTTACAAATGTTGCATAGGCTTAACAATGCATAAAGGACCGAAATAACCTAATATTTTTGCAATTCAGTTTATTTCTGTTGCATTTATCCGGAGATGTCATTTTTCATGTTTGTTGATGCTACTTGTGCCATCACTCCAATGAATTATCTCAACAAGGTTAGTGATGACTGGTGAGGTTCCGATGGATATTCTTTTCTTAACTCCTAATTGATGCCTGTTTGTTCCCATTATTCAGATTATATTGCAGATATAAAAAAATTGCACCACTTCATCACTTTCTTACCTTTTTCTAACTCTTTTCATTGTAAAATTTCTCTGCTCCAGTTGTTTATTGCTAGCATACCTCAATTCTTAGGCAGTCTGCTAAATCTAACATGCTCTCCGACATAAACAGTAACCATTTTATTGTTATTTACCTGGCAGCAAGTTATGCCCAGAATATGTTCCTTTTTTCTTCCCCATACACACATCTAATCTGATGATCTGCAATGCGCAGTATGATTAAAAGTTATTAGTTTATGACCCTACTAATCAAAAGAAACTCACTGGTCTGCTAGTCTGCATTGTTAAGCCTGTGCAACATTTGTAAACCTGAATTGCATGAATGTTAGTAATAAATTGTTCTTTTATCTTGACCACTTACTATCTTGTTGTTTAAAATTAGCATGTCTAGTTATGATCATCTTGTCAGCCATTATATTTTAGACTGAAATATTTTTTATATTTGAGGATCCATTGGATACCTCTTCTGTTAAACCCCTCAGAAATGCAATAATGGTTGTCTTGGATTACTTGCACGATCTTTGTCATTGTTTTGAGGATTTATTTTGTAGAAAGGACCTAGGTAACTGGACTTTTGGGATTGTTTAGTAGAGTGAATTGAGATCTGTATCCATGCAAAAGTTGATTAGAATTCTAATCTAACAAACCAAAAGATTTGAGGCATTTTTGAACCTAATCTCCTTTCCGCCGCAAAATAAATGCAAAACAGAATTTCATATAGACCATGCCATAATGTGCCTTTTCTTTTTAAGCAAAAAACATGAGCATATGGCATTTTTCTAAATATGAAGCTCCTTATATCCTTTTCATGGATGCTGTGGCCGGAGAAGGAAAGTTTGGTATGACAGGACTTATTGTTAGTTTTATGTGGGAAACCTGTATCCTTTTGACCTTGTTAGCTGGTTCTTTCCTGTTGCCATTTTCAGTAGAATTGAATAATATATGGTTTTCCTCTTTTAGGTTGATGTGACCTCATATTCGGTTATCTTCGTTAAATTCTCCTGCCTAAGTTCATCACAAGACTTCCCATGCCATTTCACTTATGGCCAAAAATGATTTTTATTATCAACTTGCAATATTAAATGAATCTGAAATTCTGCAGGTTTTTGGTGAAAAAGCTTTTGAGAAATATGGCGAGAGTTTCATCTCCATGAATTTTTCTGATCAACAACTTGGAACGCACAAGAAGATGCTTTTGTTTAAGTTTGCACTTCCTGATGCCAATAACATGGCTGATATGACTAGATTGATCGCGCTTATTCCTTATTATATTGATCTAATTGGGGGCTACAAGTTGAGCTCACAGTCACAGGTGGGTGGCTCATATTCTACTTGCCTTTTGCAATATAATAATTTGCGAAATTCGAGGGTCTTGGAACTTTTGCTTTGCCTTCTGCGGGCTCGACCGGAAACAGAGGCAGCAAGAGTGAAAACTGCCCAGGAGACATACAAAGAACTTCAGAGTGTGAGACAAAAAGCTTCATTTGCAGAGAAAACGACCACTGATTGGAAAGGTCATCCATGGCTGCATGCATCAGATCCATCGCCGACCAGAGTTTAAGCATCTCCATTTGGTTGTTAACCATATTACAATTAACAGATTCTTCCAATCGTTGAAAACGACCACTGTCTTCATGTAAGGTTTGCTCATGAGTGGTGGAACGATCCTCCAGGGATTGCAATCGCACAGGCTTATTAGTTTGTTTGGTAATCAAAGTAGCGATGGGTTCATGGATGTCGGTGGTCTCTGATACCAGATTGTCAGGATCATGGATCATCTGACAGTGTTTGTTGGATATTAGGGATTTAGTTGGTGAATTTTATCTGTTTGTCGAGAATTCCCATTTTGTTGAGTCCTCAGCCCCTTGCCCATTTTGCGTAACCCATGAAGTATGTGCTGTATATAGAAATTGCAATGTCGGAAACTGGGAGAGAGATCCTATCTATATTGCTCATTATTCTTTATTCTTTGATTTTTCCTGTATTGTGGCAGCCATACTATGGAGATGTCGTGCTCCTAAGCCCTCTGCCTATGCTTGTTGTAGCCACACATTCACCAAAAAAGGAAGGTGAAGAAGAAGTTGAAGAAGATGAGATGAGGAGGTTCTTACTACTTATTATCCAATATTCCTTTGCTCATTGCTCAATTATGAGTCTAATCTTCGTTAGCTCGGTTATCCTCCGTCTCTCTGTGTGGGATAGTATTCCATATTATAATACAATCACGGCCTGCTGCATCATTGACCCAGTAAGTTTTTAGTTTTGCTTTTTGCTACCAATGCATCCAAATTGTTGCCCTTCCTCCAACTATTTTCTAAGTTCTGACACTATCAGTCCCTTGATTGCTCTTTCTTTTGTTTTTACTTGGCTTGATGATTTTGTTGTTTTATTTGACAACCTTCTGTGTCCATGAAGCCGGAAGAAGATGACACAAAGTAAGCCGGTGTAGATGGTTTTTATCTCGTGAGTTTCTAATATAACAGCTAAAACATTACTCTTGTATAGGGAGGCTCCAACTTCAACAGTAACAAGGCTGAACAGTGATGTGATGGTTTAATAGAGGTGTTATTGCGAAGCATGCAAGAAAATATCATTTGAGGAAATAATTTACTCCATGAGAATCGTTTGTACTGTGCTTTGCTTCGTCTTTATGGATCGAGATGCATGTTTGACATGTTCTAATATTTTTGTTATTACTCGTTGCATTATTGCATGTAACAAAATATCATTTGATTTTTATAATACAAAACCTTATAGCATTCTTGGGCAAAGGGACCAGAAGAACTCAATTATATAACCCCTTTGCATTGCATGCAAAGGATGACATGTCAACACAGTAATCACCTGCATGCATCATCATTGTCCTTATCATCATCTTCCTCGTCCTGATCTTGCCACGTAAAAAGCCAAAAAGACAAACACTTACCTTAGATGTTGGAAACGTGTCAATGTTGGACAAATCCCATATATAAGAGTAGATTGAGTTTTGTAACTAAATTCGATCCAAAGAAAGAAAAGTGAAAATCAGTTGAAATTTCCGGCGAAAGAATTAGCAATGGCGGTCATCGCTGAAGAGCCCATTCTGTCTAGATTGGACCGTGTGGATAATATGGTATGGTCTTTTTGTGTGTTTGCTCTCTTTGAAGTGACAATTCTTGACATCTGTATTAGGTTTTTTTCTTCTATATTCTTTTTTTATAGCTTTTTTAAAAGTAAGTTTAGGCCTCTTCATTTGTTTGCTGAAAAGGAGAAAAAGAAAAGTTAGGTTCTTTTTTGTGAGCTCAAACTAATTTAACGTAATATAATGTAATTAAAGATATTTATACCCATTAAAAATAATAAAAACATTTTAAAAGTATGAACATCGAGTATAAGAGAAGCATCCTGAAAATTATTGTGTTTTGTGAAATTTATACATGTTATGAACAGTTGAGGCAGCTAGAAGAAATTAGAGGAAGCAGCAATAGGTCTCCAAAGAGCTCTATTGCATCTACTCAATCAAGTGGGACACTTACAAGTGAAGGTCAAGTATCATCCATTGATCTTTCTCCAAAATGTCTAGAGAAGCACTGCCGTCCGATCAACCGTGTGATGACTGAGACTGAAATCAAAGGCACACTCATTGAGAGGATTGATCAAGCAGAGGAACGTTTACTTAAGGTAAAAAATATATATATATATATGATTGGAAATTTGAAATTATTATAGCCGTTTGATTTAGTGATTTCTTTTTATTTGGTATGCTAATGTATTGTATCAGCTGTGTATTCAGTTGGAGGAAGAGCTTGTGACTGAGAGGAAGGAGGAACAGAAGAATATTGAGAAAAAGGAGAAGAAAGGTCTAAAAGGATTTGTTAAAAAAGTGGTTAAAGGAGGACAAAAGAACATTAAAACGAAGGAGTAGTGTGCCGTTTCTTTACCTTTTCTTTATTCTCTCTGTTTTTTTTTTTATTTTCTCTAAGTTTTATGACTTTTAACAGTATATAAATAATTTTATTTAGTTTTTTTTATTTACGATAATTTATAACGGATAATATAATGAACTCTCTTGTTCACTTTATTAAAAATAAAATAATTATTTAAATATACAAAATATATATAGCATACAACGCTCATTCCAAGAGGAAAGAGATTGAGAATATGAATGAGAAGTTGTGCGTGGATGCTTAAAACGACATATTAACTGTGTTGTCGTTTTGAGTGGACGCTTCTTTTCGTTAGCGGGCGACGTCGTGGATTTATTGGCTTCTTAAGGAATAAGAGCTATGTCGTTTGTTGGTGAAACAATTACATGTATTTGTAGGAATTCCATTACCAATCGTGCATGTGAGTCCCATAATTGTCTTTCTCCATTTTTTTCAACAATATTTCCGATTTTCCATAATTTTCCTGGAATCAAATATATATAGAGAGAGAGAGTGTCAATTCTTGTCTGGACTCGAAATTGTATTATCATTTTTTCAGAAATTGAAATCGATAATTATTTCAATCGAGATTTGATTGATATATTATTTATTATTTTAATTATTGCGATAATTTCAATTATTATACAAATCTGACGGCAGAGATCATTCCACATGGTAAGATTCATGTCCACAGCTCTCTCTGCGCATGGGACCTCTGCACTTGATGGCGAGTGCTATTCCATTGGAAACAGAAACTGCACTGGTTCACATCGACCAAGATAATACCATTAATTTTCTACGGACAACAGACCACTGAGTTTTAAATCTTCTGTAGGAAGAGGGACAAAGAAACTGTTGATGAGGGAGAATTATCATTTTTAACAAATCAATTGATCTCATAGCAGTGACTATGCATTCAATCTGGGCATGCCAGGTGTAGTGTGATAAGGGTATAGACACAACTTGTTTTGTGACATCAACTATATTGTTATCGAACGCTACTCTTAGCATTTTGATTAATATTAAAATTTGTGGTGGATTTTGCGTATATGTTATGAATTTAGTGCAATGCACCAAAACGGATTAGAAAACGAAAGAAAATGGTAAAGACCCACATGGGATTGATTCCCAGTATGGGAACTAAAAGAGCCTCTAAAGCATCCATGCAATATTTTGATGCCAAGTGTAAGGACAATAGACAAAAATTGAAGGTAATATAATGGGGTTTAGGTCCACATTGGATTGGTTCCCATTAGAGGGAGCTAAATGAACAGTCCAAAAAATTGTGTCACTGTCAAGAAGAAGATGAAATATAATGGAGTAATGGGTTTGTTTGATTGATTTGAGAGGCACATATTCATGTGGCTCATCATCAAGAAATGCTTTTCAAAATGGGACCAAATGGGTTTTTGTTTGCTAATCTCTATCTATATCAAACTTAGCTTCTTTCGAAGGTAGTTGAGATGGAGTTTTCAAAGAGATAAAAGGAAAAATAGAAACCCTAGCTTAGCTATATATTTGCGTTTTCTACAATGTGAGGGCCTGCATTGATATCCTTTTTTGTTTGTATGCTTATGGGAGATGTTTCTTTCAATTTTACTTATCTAAATATATATGATCTTATTATATAATTTAAACCAGTTTAACAACTAGATATGTAACTTTTATTACTTATTTTACTTTATTATTTTTTATTTCAATTAACTTTGTAAAAGTATTTATGTTAAGTTATTTTTAATATTTTTTAGTTGAAAATATGATAGTGATGATAATAATCCAATATGATCTAAACAATATATGCTGTAGCTTCTAATTATTATAAATTGTCGCGAATAATTTAAACTTATTTAGATTCTGAAAACTTTTTTATCAGTTGGCTTATTAGCTCAGTTGGTTAGAGCGTCGTGCTAATAACGCGAAGGTCGCAGGTTCGAGACCTGCATGAGCCAGTATTAAATTTTACAAAAAAATTTCACAGAGAACAAAGAAAATTTGTGAAATTCAATTCTCAACATTATTATTAATTATCCACAATTACTAATTTTTATCTAATTTTCAATTTTCTGGTTTAGTTTATTTTGTCTCAACACAATTTTTTTTTTGGTTCCCATCACATTAGTCATTTTCTCACTGCATCTTCTTCCATGAAGAAGGTATAGGAAGCTTTGTGACAGGAAAGATACCTAACAGAAAGTTCTTTGTTGCAGAAACATTAATTAACATTTTTATTATATCTAAGATGTGGGACATGAAATGAAGAAAAAAAAAAATATATATATATCATATAACTAAAATTATCTTTACAGAACAAATACATTGAAAATACCACTTAAAAAATAATAATTATTTAGCGAGAATGAAATGTATCTAAAATATGAAATTCATAAAAAGAATTGTGACTTCAAGTTGATTAATTCAATTTTTTTTTAACCATAAATATATTTTATATTTCTATTCTTCCTACCAAATATACCCTTCCTCCCATATACATTATGTTAGTCGTATTTCTCTTTCAAAGAGAAAAATTATGAATTAACATCAGTGTCATGTCAAACTCATAAGGAAAAAGCGCTTCCAATCGAAAATTTTCTCCACTTATAAAGATAAAAAAGTTCCTTCTCTCTTTCTTAAAATAAATAATAATATTTCCTTAAAAAAAAAAAAAGGAAATATGTAATACTCATTTAACACATTTTCATGTCTTTGTAATTAAATATAATATTTATATATATATAAATCTTATGACCACATCATATATTATTTTTTAAATTTAAATATTAATTACTTCTAAGTTATTGAAATTAAATGTTAAACATTAAGTTAAACTTTGTATTAAATAATATGAAATTTCGTGGTGCGAGATTAATTGATTTCAAATTAATTATTTGAATTTAATTATTCAATGGATGAAATATTCACAATTTTTTATTTTTTATTTTAAATATATTGTAATTTTAATGGGTTACACCATTCCTTTCTTAAATATACAAATACAACAATAATTACATATAATATGTGTAGTAACATGCGTATGAATCAATCGATAATATAATAATTAAAAAAAACAACTAACACCTTATTTTAATTATAATAATTAATCTATTCAATTAATAAGTATTAAGTTTATCTTTTATCTTATGAGACAAATTATATCCAAAACTTCATCCATTTAAAAATAGAAACTTGCAATTAAAAATAGGAAAAAAAAATACACTTGAGTCTTTAAATTATATCTAATTACCAATTTTGTCCCTTTATTTTTTAGAAATTACTATAACTTCCCTAATTTGTATTTTAATTAAATTATTTTGTCAAAAAATTCAGCTGTTTACCATTAATCAGACTCACGTTCGGATGAAATATGTTGACTTTTTCGATAAAAAATGCTTATTTTTACTTTCTAAATCAAAAGATGTGTTAGTCATAAATTTGTAACAGAAATTAGAGACGTTATAATAATTTCTTAAAAATAAATAGATAAAATTATTAATTATGATATAATTTAGAGTTCGAAGTATATTTTGTTGTTAAATATATAGATGGTTGCTCTATTTTTCTCTTTTCTTTAAAAAAAAAAATAAAGAAATACTTATAAGTTTGTTATACCAAACTAATTGAAGCTAATCACAATGCTTTTTCATAAGAGGATGTTTCATTTTATGTCCATATCTCCAAAGTTCACAAAATTGTAACATTAAAATACACTACTTTGCCTAACCCAATTACACATCATTAGCAATTTGCAAGCTTTAACCAAATCAACTTAATAAAAAGCTATTTCTTATTATTACTTTCAAGTGTTGAAATCAACTTTAACCACCCAATCTTGTCTTTTACTTAAATATATTAAAGTGGTTAACTCACTAACTCTTAATTATGGGAATTTTTAGTTAAATATATTAAAGGTTAAGGCAATAACAATATGCTTACTTGCCATCTCCTCTCTCCCTTCTTACATATATATATATATAGTTTATTTTTTATTATGTGATGTAATTTATTTTTTTATTAATATGAGAGTCGAAAAGTTTTGAATTTGAATCCTTTTAAATTATTGATATTTTTATTAAATTAGGAATTTGAGGAATAGCTACCCCTATTATTCTTGTCAATTAATAAAATAGCATTTATATACATTAGAAAATACCTAACAAAAAGAATTACTTGAAAGGAAAAAAAAAATGCATTCCTTATCAAATACTGTCTTTATTTTATAATATTTATTATATTTTAAAAAATAATTTATTTTAAAATACTTATCATATTTACGATTTCAATGAATAATATTTATTTTTTTCATGTTTATCATCGTGATCAATAATTATTATTTTAATTTAATAACTTTTTTAATAAATTAATATTAAATTAAAAATAATATAATCAATTTATTTTATAATTTATTATAATTTAAATAAATTTAATAATTTTTTAATAAATATAAAATTTTTAATGTGATAAATATTATGAATATTTTTGGAATTGAAATTCAAAAAAAAAAAAATAAAAGAAAGTGGAAGGGCATAATAGCAAAAAGAAAGAAACGAAATTTAAATTATGTTCTGCTCTTGGTGCTCCACGCCTTTTTTTCCTCGATTTGACTCCACAATTTAATCAAAATTGACCACTGCCCTGACGTCCGCTTTCTTGTACTTCTTCCATTGGCGGATTCCAAATCCCAATTTCAATCCACTTTCATAACTCCTTTTCAATTCCGCATTCCCTTTAACCGGTTACCCCACCCTTGACTTTCCTTACCAAATCGGTCATCCACCATATCTTCACTCACCGGTCTAACCGGTCTCCCTCTACTTCATTAAAAGCAACTCCCTCGAATTTGACTCGCATTTCAACTTCATTTGGTGTGCATTTCAATATCATCTCCTTTCCATTTCATGCTCTTCTTTCTTCTCTCTCTCTCCTGTATCTCCCCGATTAAATTTAAATTCGCCCCAAATTTTCTTGCATTTCATTTCCATTTCAATTTCCATACGTTACTCTGTTTTTCACTCCTCTCCTCTTCTCTCTCTCTTTCTCTCTGCGTTCCTCTCCAAGTTCCTCTCTTTCTTCGTTTCCTATCTTTGGTCTCATCGATGATGGGGATAGAAGCTACAGGAAGCTCTCTATATCTAAATTTTTGTTATCTTACACCACAGCCTCTATCGGCTTTTGATCTTTCTGTTCAAGATCAAGTATGAGTAGAAGCTTATAGCCTTGGATCTGTTGATTTTTTGAGTTTAATAAGCTGTTTTTCGCGTCATATTCGATAATCGGTGAGTTACTATTTGTTTAGATTGATTTACGACTGTGCATTGACTTTTTATTTTTCTGTACCTTGATGTATGACTATGATCGGTAGCTAAGTTGAGCTTTTTATTAGCTGATTTGCTTGTTTTTCTTTGTATTTTGAACTGAAATCAATGTACTTTTTATTAGCATAATGAAATTTCTCCTGGGGTTTTTAGTTGATTATTTTTTGTTATTGTGATATTTAGCTCGTTGTTGAATTACTATTGCTGTTCCCTTTTAGTCCTAGTCTACTGGATATTTTAACAATTTTAATTTGTTTTCTTGATTGAATGCGCCAAGGAAGTAGAAGATTTTGTGAAACTGTTTGATCTTGCTTATTCTATTAATTCCTAATTTTATACTTTTTTTGCTTTATATTTTCACAGATTGGATTTGGTGTGAAGCTTTGATCTTTTGTTATTTTTGAACTTTTTAATTGATTAATACAGTGATAATTGGATTTCCCCCTTTTTGTTTTTAGGGATTCTTTTTAAATCTCTTAGGATATTATTCCTGCACAATCTTGATGATAGATTCTTGTCTTATTCTTTACTATCATATAAAAAATTCCTCTTCTTTAGAATAAGAATCTTAGCTTCTGTTATTTTTGCTCAAGGGTAGTGGTTAAATTGGATGATTCTTGATTGTGACCAGATCTATTGCTTGACGGCACAAGCAAATATTCCTTTACTTATTACGTCCTAAACTCGTTTATTTTAATCCTTTTGGTTTTCAGATCATTCTACAGTGTTACGGTCTTTTTTATTTTGGTTTATTTTTGGTACGAGATTATTCTTTCTACTTATTATTTTGGGTTGATGTCTATATCCGGGAATTTTTGCTGTATGCCAGCAGATTTAGTTTGATTTTTTTCCCCTATTTATGCTAGAAAATTGTTATTCTGCTCCTTATAAATTTTATACGTTTCTAAACCTATTTCGTAGTAAACTGTAAGGGTTTCTGTTTCAAATCTAGAACATGTGAGAGATTGTTCGTTTTTTTTTTTTTGCAGTTCATATTAGGAACTATTGCTTACTGGTTTGAGTTCTTTGAACTGTTTTCATTTCACCAAGAATCGTGCGAATTGCTATATGATTGCTTTGATTGTGCAGAATATTTAAATATAATAGTAAAGTTCAGTTTTTGAATGACTTCTGATATTTTTTGTTTGAATTCCAGCTAATTGAAGCATCTGTGGATCTCTGGAGAGATCAGAAAAATCATCGTCTGTTCCGGCTGCATCTAGTATAGAAACCAAACTTAAACCAAAAACATGAATCATCTAACTGTTGAGACTGAGGATTCTTTTTCTAGTTTACTTGAATTTGCTGCTAACAATGATGTTGAAGGCTTTAAGCATTTGATTGAGCGGGATGCTTCCTCAATTGATGAGGCTGGGTACTGGTATGGTCGCCAAAAGGGATCTAAGAATATTGTTCTCGACCACCGAACTCCATTAATGGTTGCTGCTACGTATGGCAGTCTCGATGTTCTTAAGTTTATACTCACTCACACAGATGCAGATGTTAATCTCTCATGTGGGATGGACAAAACCACTGCACTTCATTGTGCTGCTTCTGGTGGATCAAAAAATGCTGTTGAAGTTATTAAGTTGCTCTTATCAGCAGGTGCTGATCTTAAATGCCTGGATGCCAGTGGCTATCGTCCTGTTGATGTTATTGTTGTTCCTCCAAAGCTAAATGGCATGAGGGGCGCACTTAAAGATCTTCTATCAAACAGTGTTTCTAATGGTTCTTTAGCTGAGCGCAATTGTAATGGCTCTGTTGGAAAGCACACTTGTAATGGCGCTGCTGGAGAATGCAATTTACGTGTGTCAATCAGTACTTCTGGTACTAGTTCACCAACCCTTTCATCTTCCCCTGAAAATGGTTCACCACCTTCTCCTTCTGTGTTGGTATCTTCTCCATTGGCATCAAAGTACAATGATATGCCATCAATCACAACATCTGAGAAGAAAGAATATCCAATTGATCCATCGCTCCCTGACATCAAGAACAGCATCTATGCAACAGATGAGTTTCGCATGTATTCGTTCAAGGTCCGGCCATGTTCTCGGGCATACTCTCATGACTGGACTGAGTGCCCTTTTGTTCACCCTGGAGAGAATGCACGAAGAAGAGACCCGCGGAAGTTCCACTACAGCTGTGTGCCTTGCCCTGATTTCCGTAAAGGAGCCTGCCGGCGTGGGGATATGTGTGAATATGCTCATGGGGTTTTTGAGTGTTGGTTGCACCCAGCTCAATACAGAACAAGGCTTTGCAAGGATGGCATTAGTTGCAATAGACGGGTCTGCTTTTTTGCCCATACGCCTGAAGAGCTCAGGCCCTTGTATGTCTCTACAGGATCTGCTGTTCCTTCTCCACGTTCTTCTGCATCTGCAGCTAGTGTCATGGACATGGCTGCTGCTTTGAGCCTATTGCCTGGTTCGCCATCATCAGTCTCTGCCATGTCTCCTACTCCATTTAATCAACCGATGTCTCCTACAGCTAGTAGTATTTCCCACTCATCTGTTGCATGGCCACAGCCAAATGTACCAACACTTCATCTTCCAGCAAGCAATCTTCAATCAAGTCGGTTGAGATCATCCCTTAGTGCCCGCGATATCCCACCTGAGGATCTTAATTTGTTGTCGGATTTTGATGCCCAGCAACAAATTTTAAATGATTTAACATGTTTTTCACAGCCTCGGAGCAATTCTGCATCTTTGAATCGTTCTGGTCGTTCTAAGGCACTAACTCCTTCAAACCTTGAAGAACTGTTTTCTGCTGAGATCTCTTCTCCTCGATACACTGATCAAGCAGCTGCTGTGTTCTCTCCTACACATAAGTCAGCTGTTCTCAATCAATTCCAGCAGCAGCAGAGCATGTTATCTCCAATCAATACAAGTGTTTTCTCCCCAAAAAATGTTGATCACCCTCTGCTGCAGGCTTCATTTGGTGTGGGTTCTCCTGGAAGGATGTCACCAAGAAGTGTAGAGCCTATATCTCCAATGGGCTCTCGCCTCTCTGCATTTGTCCAGCGGGAGAAGCAGCACCAACAGCTTCGGAGCCTTAGCTCAAGGGATCTGGGATCAAACAATCCTGCGGCCTCTATTGTTGAGTCTCCAGTGAATTCTTGGACTAAGTGGGGCTCACCGAATGGGAAGTTAGATTGGTCCATTAATGGCGGGGATGAACTAGGCCGCATACGAAGGTCATCATCATTTGAGCTTGGTAACAATGGGGAGGAGCCAGACCTGTCATGGGTCCAGTCTCTGGTTAAAGAATCACCTCCTGAGATGTTGAAAGAGAAGTTTGGCGGACCAGTTTCTGGTGCAGCATCATCTGGTGAGGGATTAAATCCTAATTCTCAAATTGATTCTGTTTTAGAATCTTGGCTCGAGCAGATGCAGATTGATCAGCAGCAACAGCTTGTAGTCTAGTGAAAATGATTCATTTTTACTCATTGAGATAGGTTAAACTATTTTCTCGAAGGTACATATTTTTTTGTGGGGTTTTGGCTCATGGGAAAGTAAAGTTCGGAAGGTTAACATTAGTAAAAGAAAGTGAAGGGAGCTGGGGTAAAGAGTTGGCTTAAAGTTTCAGAGAAATTATTCAATTGTTTGCCATTTATTTTTAAATCAAGATGAGAAGGATAATCCTTTCTGGGCTAATGCTAATGGAACCAGTCCAGGTTAGGTCTCTCTCTTCTCAAATGTTTCTGTTTCTAGGATCAATTTTTTTTCACTGTTAATTCCTTAAAGGGGAAGCTTTTTAGCTACATGTTTCATTTTGCAATGAAACTATGAGTTGTGTATTATTTGTTAGTCTCTTTATTTTTCAAAATTGTCCATTTTCTGGATTTGTTTTTGATGTTGTTGGATAAAGGAAAAGAAGGGTAAGTGGAGAGGTAATTCTTTAAAGAGCTCGAAGGGATGATGATTAATGATGTGTTCCATTGAGAATGCGTTATGGTGGGTGGGGGAACCAGATAATGAGGAGCCATTACTTTTCTTTTGATGATGTAAAACTGAACTAAAAAGATTATTAAATTCTATACCTTTATTTTTTTGGGGTTTTTGCCTTAGTTGTTACGTTTGTGTTATGAGATCTCCATTTACTTTTGCCTAAGTCTTATTTCTCTTCTCTTTTTCTCTCTTTTACTCTGTTTTTGTGGTGTTCTTTATTGTTTGTGGGATTTAAGAAAGAAAGAATAGTACAAGCTTATGATGTGGTGGAACCCACGAGTTAACGTTGTTGATTGGCTTGAAGTTTATTGATTTTTGGATTCTTGCTACTTTCATTGAGAATATCATCAAATGTTTAGATTGTGATGGGTTTGGACGGATTTTTTTTTTTTTCCTTGAATAGGTAACGTGGAGCTTGCTTTATAAAGATAGAGGGGGGCCTCTTGCCATTTACCTTCTTTGATGCCAACCACTCACCCCAAAAAAGGTGGGTGGGTGGGTCTTTATTAGGGAGAGAGAGATGGGGGAGAAATGGATGTGTTCCTACTTTGTTTTAATTGATAGTGAGTTTTGTGGGGCTTGTGTTAGGACTTTCTAGAGCTTTTTTGCCTTTAATGGTTGTTTAAGCACTTAGATTACTTCAATTTGAAGTGGGTTTTTCTTCTTTTTTTTTTTTTATTTGGGGGTCTAAAAGAAGCATCAATGTCATCATTTAACCAACAATATCATTTGAGTGCTTCTTGGGTTACCTTTTTTATGGCTCAAACCTAGCTTATAAGTTCTTCAATGTGCTTCTTTGGATGAGCATTGTTATTAATTCTTTACTTCGAATGTTTGGCTACTATGCCTGGACTTGATGCTGTTTGATTAAGCGATTGGATTGAGTATTAGGAGGAAGTGATTCAAAATAATCCAATAAATAAAAATAAAATTATTCCTTTATTTTTGTTTTTTTGTCCAGGTTTTACTTGTTTGAGGTCTCAAAATCTTGCAGCCATGCCGAGTCTTTAAATCCTCTTTCAAGATGGTTCTTGATTTATAATTTTATAACAGTTTACTCCTTGTCCTAAAGTATTATACATTTGCCCTAAAACATTATAAAAATTTATAAATTACAATTTTAGCTTTTGAAATATTAAAATGTAAAAGCAAAGGCTGAAAATAGTCAAGTTGAAAGGGCCGTTTAATTTCTAAAATATTAAAGTTAATTAAACTATATTATTGTTTTATATGAAATGAGATTGAAATTTTGAGGGTCAATTTGTTCATTTATGAGAATTTAATATTTTAATTTATTTAAAGAGTTAAATTGGTTTAAAAAGATCAAATTTAATATTTTTTTTAATTTATTCAATTAGTCTTTATTCCGAAAATAAATATTAGCATATTCTGATCGATCATATTGCATTAGAAATGTAATTGAGAAATTGATGCTGTAATTTATTATATTGAATTTATATATCAACAGAATAATTAAAAGCATTAATTATGAATAAAAATTATTTTCTGAAATTAATAATTCAGTTGCTAGGCAAATAAAACATGTGCCTAATCAACATTAAACTGGAAAGTACATAGCACAATAACATAATTATGGAGAACTGCAGAAAGTAGTATTTATCTATATATACCGATATACAGAACCAAAAGGAACAGAACAAAAAAATCAGAAAAAGACAAAAATGGACAAGAGAATATATATAACTCCATGGCTGAGAAATTGCTAAACAATCTGTAATTTCCTATGGCAACAGCCTGCCTCTGAGAAACTTCCAAGGTCCTGTTCCTGTCCCCATCCTGCAAATGTACTCCTACCTTATTAATCAAATTTTACCTTTACAGTAATATATTAATAACCTCCGCTCAACCACAGAAAACTATTATTTTATTTTAATTTCTTCTTCCAAATTAATTGGATAAGTGAAAAGTACATATTTGTAATTTTGTTTATGCTCTGATATAAGCATCTCTTGAAGGGAATAAAGGATTCCTGTCACTGTAATTTTTCATTGTTCTAAATAGAATTTGACACTTCGATGTATTTTAAATGAAAAAGAAAAGAAAGAAAGAAAGAAAGAATGGAATTAAGAAAATTACCTCCAAACACCAGCAAAGGTACGTAGCCCCATAAAAATGGTTAAAGCAACCCAAATACCAACAAAACCACCAGTTTTGGAGAGAAAGAGAATAACTGCAACACTTACAATGGCTACCACAACCTGAGGAGATCAAAGAAATTGATACTTGTAAAGATTCAGAAAGTCCTATCAAGATTCTGCTTTCTTGATAGTATTAAAAAAAAAATAGTAGGGTAAGAAAGAAACTAACCATAGAATATGCAGAATATGCAAAATCTGATGCACCAAAGTTAACACCATCAAAGACAAAAGCTATTGAGTTTATAGGTTGTGTAGCTGCAACAAACTGATGGATAGAAATTTTTTTTTGTAAAAAAATCAGAACAAGTTATTAATACTAGAAGAAAGCGGAAAAATGGAAAAATTTAAGGGTTATGGAGAAATATTTACTGGAATTCCTATGCTGATAATGTGAAGAACACGAGGATCTTTCGAAAAAATTCCGTCACCAAAGTGCAGACCTGTTGCAACAAAAGCAGCTAGCCCCAGACCAAGAACAAAACTCATCTGCAGATCAAAAACCCGTTCTCAGTTTAAGGCCTTTGATTAATTTAACTGAAAAAAGAAGAATATAAGTACATGGTTGTATTGATTAGCCCACCTGTAAAACCCGTGTTGCTGCGGTTGTTGCTTTCTGATAGTCCTTCTCAGCAAATGCACAAGCAATAATTGCCTAAATGAAATGAGAAAAAAAAAAAAAACACATTATATAAATCAATCATATAAATCAAGAAAAATTTAGGAAATCGATGTTTTCTTCAATTTACCTGTCCAGCAACAGCCAACCCATCAGCAAGAAGTGATGATGTTAACCAAACTTGTAAGCAGACCTGAAATGCTGCCATAGGCGTCGCACCAAGCCTTGCAGCTCTTGATGCTGCTAAAGTCACACAAATTGTTGCTGCTATGACTCTTGCTAATAACAGAAAACCTGCATTCCAAGACATAAGTTTAGAACAATATTGCCTTATACTAGAATTGACAAGAAAAGTTCAATTTGCTTACCATTTTTAAGAAACCGACTAAATTGCAAATCTTTAGCACTTGGTGGTAAGAGATCGACCTTTTTCATCAACCTCCACAAGAGGATCAGTGAAATCAAGTACCTATAGAAGGATCACTAGTTGGTTAATTCTTTAAATATTGAAACTAAATGGTTGTTAGTATTTAAAAAAAAAAAAAAAGCATTACAGGATAATGATACTTACTGGGAAAGAACGTGTGCAATGGCTGCACCACTGACTCCCAACCGGCAAGTAAAGATAAATATTGGATCTAAAATTATATTTGTGACATCTCCAGCAACTATTGCAGAAAGAACAAACAAATGAGAAAGGACTTATAGATGAAGCTCATAAATAGTTTTCTTAAACGAAATTTAGTCTCTCACCAGTTGCATATAAAGGGGTTTTAGTATCTTTAAATCCTCTAAAGACTCCTTGCATTGCAAGAGAAAGGAGAACTGCAGGAGAACCTAATGATCTTAAGGTCAAATACTTCCTGGCTGGAGTGTGCATAGGAGAATCCTGTCAAATACAAGAGAAGAACTGTCATTTATCTTCATTATATTGTAAAGTTACGAGTTCAAACCCCATCAGGGCAACAAAAACTATTTTGGATTATTTAGAGACTAATACTTAATGTTAGTGAAACAAATTATTTTTTCTATCAATTTCTTATATATACACATCGAGAACACTAAAAATAAAGAATTTGTAGAAAACTAGAAAGTTAACCAAAGGTACTTACAGATTTCACACCCATAATATGCAGAAGAGGCTTTGCACAGAATATGAGGAGTATAGCTTGCAGAAGACCTAGGATTCCTCCAACTATTAGTGCTGTTGAGGCTGAAGGTATGTTTCGCTTTCCATTGTTTTCAGTTGGCTTATCGTTGATACTCTTGCCACCAGTAAAACTTGGAGACTTGCAAGTAACTGCCTTACAATCTGCAAAAGAAATTGTTCAAAAATGATAAACATTGATAAAAGTTTCCTCCCTAATGCATTGAGAGAGATAGAAAATACCATCATTCGGGATCGAATCTTGCTCTTCATCATTGTTTGTTGATGTTCCTTTCTCCAACTTCTCAAGCATTTCGTCTTCTGGAATTGATTCCTTTTCTTCAGTGATTTTAGATGATTTATCCTTCTCCAAGTCCTCTCCTTTCTGTGGTTCCTTGTTGCTGATCTTTTGAATAGTATCTTCCTCAGCAACAAAAGAAGTTGTTATGCTAACCAATGGGAATATTGTAACTTTTGATGCTTGATTGAATATGGCAATTGCAACACCTACAGCAGCTATTTCCACAGGTCCTGCATAGAAAAAGAACAAAAATCAACCTTTCTTAGTCTTTTTCTTCTTTTCTTTAGATAGCCTCCGACATGGAAGTCCCCAGTGCCCAAGATTCCCTACTTTTGTAAGAATAATAATTATTTAATGATGTCCATTACTCAAACTTGTGATCTTCCAGTTATAAAGGAGCAACTTTATCCTTGTGTGGAGCTTGAAAATTTCTCATATTATCAAATGCTAGTTGCGTTTTGCTTTCCTTTGAAAATGCAGTCATTTTGAAAATTTAGAGTCACATAAATTTCAGTGGTGTCATGAAATCAAACCTAGATGGCCAATAAAAGCAGTGTCAATGAGGGAAGCAATAGGATCAGCAGCCAAAGCCATAGCAGCAGGCACCGCAATCCTTAATATCTCCGAGCCCAGCTTATCCATTTTGAAAATATGTCTGCAATAATATATGTTATATATAAGCCACATTAATCATCTATAGCTTATAAAAACGTAAAGTCTCTCTCTTTTCTTGATTTCAAGGGAAAAAAAAAAAAGTTCAGTCCATGCAAAGTATAGATTATACCTTGCATCTCTAAAGAAAACCAGCAGTGGCATCTTCCATTTTGTCTCTGTTGCACCATTTTCAGCCATGAAAAAAGCTTGAGCTTTGTGACCTACAGAAAATCAAATTACGAATTATCATTAAAAACTCTCAAGAACAACGAAGAATCAAGAAAACCATAAAGAAACAGTGAATCAATTTTTTTAAAGAAATGGGTATGGAAAATGAGAACATTATAACTCAAGAAACAATATCAGAAAAAAAAAAAAAAAACAAAATCAGACCTTTTCTTTGCTATGATATCAAAATGGAGATAGTTTAAAGGAGATTACAGATGAAAACAATAGGCAATGCTAATAGATTGCGTAACTATATATATCACAGTTAAAACCTTTCCTAGCTAATTCTTTTAACTCAAAACACTTCAACGTAATTAAGTGTGGTAAGTTCTTAGCAAGAGAGACCTTCTAGTTCTTTATATATATAGCTTCTGATATAAATCTTGGTCCAAGTATTAAGTGATTATGCTATCTTTGATGTTTGTAACCTTTCAATACTTTTGTCATAGAAAACATGTAATAAATAATGTTCCAATATTATTTAGCTAAATTAGATTATTAAATAAAAAAGAGCTTCATAAATAGTGTTTATTTGGTAAAATTTAAGTATATTTATTGAAGAATGTGAGACATCACATCATGCATATACCTTCCTTAGGTTTATATTTTCCCAGGTAAGCACTGAACAAGATGATGTAGAGATTCATATACATACAAGAACCTAACTCCACAAGCTACATACGTCCACATCCATGAAAGAAAGAGTAGATTTGTGTCTTCCCAAGATGAAGACTAAAATAGTGGGTGAAAATCTAGGTTTTGCTTTCTTAAAATAATGTTAAAACATCAAAGAACACAGATGGAAACATCATAGGAAATTAATTAATAATATACTTTTGGGGTACATTATAGTACATATGAACAAAGAACTGTGAGTCATAATCCTAATTAATAATACTAAAAGTTTGAAAAAAATGATATCTCTAGTCAAGATTTCTCATTCAACTACACCGACTCAATTATTAAACTAACAATAACAATAACTACAGCCAAAGAAATGAACTAAAATTGAGACCCACAAGCATTGATCTTATTATTTTTTTTTCTAAGTAGAATCAGAAAGTGTTAATCTCATCAGGCTGTAAAGTGTAAAAAATTTTTTCGCTTTCCCGATAAGAACATTTTTCAAAATTAGACTTATGGTCTTACCCTTAATCTTAATCTTAATCTTGTAATCTTATTGATTAATTCTTGTTTCCTAATAACATGGAGAATGCATAAGACTTTCATTACATGATTCTGCCCTAGATGACATTGAAATCTCTTTGCGGCTTCAACTGAGTTTGTCATGCCATTTATGTTATAATATTTCTTATATAATTGACAAAGGAAGCTTGAAAAGTAGACACTTGTCGAATTGGGATCAGTTTATGGAAATTTCGGTGACTGTACTAAAAAACCCATGTGAGGAAGATAGACAATTCTACGAAATTTGTGCCATTGATGCATGTGAAGTTCATCATATGCTTAATACTGAATCTTTAAATGAGAAAAGATTTCATTTGAAATGAACACATTTTCATTAAGAAGAAAAGCTATTTTCAATTTCTAGGTCTAATATTACAAGTCACTGACACTTTCAGTACCTTGGGATTGATAGGTAAATAAATAAATAGGCTGATCCATGAAAAGAATAACGTACCTAGAAATTGAAGGCACGTTTGCCATTTTTTTTTTTTTTTTTTTTTTTTTTGAGAATACACATTTGCTAAAGTTAGTTTACACGATTAATTAATGATCGTTGGATGGATTATTAAAGAACCATATAGATTCATGAACTTTGATTTAGTTTTAACCTTGATCTCCAAATAGCTCGTCCTGGGTTATGAAATCAGAATTTTTTTTTTTTAATTTTCTCGACAACCAAACAAAGATTTTCCACTTAACATGGGTTACTAATGGCTAATTTTTTTCTTAACTCATCAAGAATTAATCATAAAATGCACATTATAATATGCATGAAATGACAAATAATTAATATATAAATTAAATTTATGTAATTCTGATATGTTCTTAACAATATTATATTTAGTTTCTTTTTGGAGTGCTTTATGACCTCTTCAGTGATGATGCTGAACACTGAGAATGATAGGGATGCAAACAAATCTAATTTAAAAAATAAATAAAATAAGTTGATAATTTTAATTTTTTTTTAGTTTTCACATAAAAGATCTAAAAGCTTCAAAGAAAAGTAGAAAACCTCTTTTTAATAATTGGGTCTCTCCATTACTAAGCATTTGCTCTAATAAATTGGATAAAATTGTTTTGGTGTAAGTTACCGGTATTCAGACACTATCACTAGAGACCGTCTAATTCGGTTCAGATTTTAATTACAGTTAAAACTCTTTGCCCTTTTTTATAAATATATTTAGTGAGAATCGAACTCGAAAGCTCTTCTCATATATGCCAGCCTGCATTTCCATGTGTGTTTACGAAAATTGTTTTTCCCTTTTTCTATATTGAGATTGTGTTGATCTCTCTGTTTCTTTTTTTTTTTTTTTTTTGCGAATTTAAAATTTTTAGTTGGGATCAAAATCGAGAACTCTTTCCATAAATACCCGGCTTGTGTTTCTATATATGTTTATGAAAATTCGTTTTTCCCACAGAGCTCTTTTGTTTTTGCGCATCCAAAATTCTTAAAAGGAAAAAACAATCGAGTTTCTATAAATCTTTTATATCACAAAATAAATATTCAATTACTAGATTATTATCCAATGTGATTCTATTTATACGTAAATAAGCAATAGCTAAGGTTCAAAACTCACCTAGAGAGCATTAAAAAACGAATGACACATGCAAAATTTGATACTATCGGAACATAGTTTAAATTCTAACATCTCTTGACTCTTTCCCTTCAAATATTTAGAATGTAAGAGAAAATAAGCAACAAGTTGTTCATGAATTTGCACGTAAAAAATTTAGATAACAAAAATGCAAAAATAGGGAAATGAATAAAAAAAAATAGAAACCAATAATCTAAATAAGGTAAAAAGCAGTGAAAAAAAAGTTGTAGTTAGTACCTTCTGTTTTCTTTGGAGTCCTCTTTGCAATTGCAAGAGAATTTCAAATTAAGCTCTTTCCACCAACTTTGGTTCTTGAGATATATTGCAAGCCAGACCCATCAGTTTCCTTTTAAAGACTCATTTTCCTCTCTGTCAATTTCTTTAATTTAAAATTTTTTGAAAATATTATTATTTTTCAATTATCAATATGATTGCATGAGAGCAGAAGGACAATATCCTGATTCAGGAAAAAATGGAATTCCACTAGTTATTGAAGCCAAGTACAGCCTACTTCTATATTACATATTGTCTAACTTTTTGCTACAAAAATAAGTGCTTTTAGTAGGTAACTTGCAATTCTTTTAGCAATGGTGGGCTACGTTGGATCTCCAATACTGATACCGCATGCTTCGCAAATGGAAATATCACACCACCTAATTTTTTTTTTCCTTTATATTCTCATAGCTCGTGTTAGGATTAGTGTATAGTTCGATATAAAAAAGTAGCGTTTAGAAGTTAATTCAAATGTTATATTATCGAATAATATAGAACATAGCGTTTAGTCAAAATGCTAACAGATACTCAAAACGTTGTTAACATTCGAGCCCTCTCTTCTATTCAATATTTTTAGTTTTATTGAATATGATAAAATTTTAATAATTTTGGTATGAATATATATGATTTCTTGTAATAAGGTTTTGTTGATGAGACAATGCTCCACTATAAGTAGACAACAAAAGATGGGAAGACAGAGAATTAAAGAGAAGGTACACATAGTACTACAAATCTACAATTTTTAATTTCAAAAGATTTTTTATATTACATTATTTAGATTAGCAACTTTTTGAGGAAAATAAAAGAAAAGAAAAGGAAGAAAGACAAGTCGTTTCATCTTTCATAGTGACAAAAAGATATACCATGTAACTATAGGTTTTTGATAAAAATGGAGGACCCCAAGATTGATTAATCACATTTAATTTCCATTTCAATTTATTATATTTCTTAGTGCTATAGCTCCTTTTTTGTGGGCTTTTTCTCAAAATGGTGGTATGGAAAAAAATATTTCCCTAAACGGTATTAGCTAGAAAATATTTATCAAAATGGTGTTTTGTTGATATTTCAAATGTTTTTGTTTCAGTTATAATGCAACGAATACATTGTTGCAGTCATAGTGCAACAAAACCATTAAATTTTAATTTATTTTAACGATGTGCAGCAGTTTTATAGTAGCTTTACATAGAAATATTCTTTCTCTCCTCTACTTTTTCAAATGTTACACTATAAGTGAAACAATGTAGTGGTGTCAGCTCAATTTGTTACACTTACAGTGAAACAACGTGAGAATATAAAAAATATGTCCAGTTAAGTGAAATAATTTCATAGTGTTAGGAATATAATATTTGCGGAAGAGCAAGACACGTTATGAGAAATATATTATGGGAAGTTATAAAGTTCAGTTTGTTATACTTACAGTGAAATAATAGTGTAAAATAAGTTTTGCTATTGTGTTATTATTAATGTAATATTATGAGAAGGATTAAGAAAAATAAAGAAAGAGAGAAGAATATTTACTATTACAATCGTAAAGAAAAATATTTGTTGATACATATGTGAAAGTAAATAAAATAATATTGCACTATAAATGAAATAATATCATAGTATCGGGAGTATATTCTTTGCGTTGGGAAATAACGTAATTAAGTTTACAAAGACACGTAAAGTAAGGCAAATAGACGCAATCTTGCAGAGATTTATCTTTATAATATTTACTCAATTAACAAAATATATTGTTTCACTATAAGTATAATAAATTGAACTTTATAACTACCAAGAATATATTTCTGACAATGTGTCTTGCTCTCCCGCGAATATATTCCTAACATTACACTGTGAAATTATTTCAGTTAACGGTACATATTTTTTATATTCTTACGTTGTTTCACTGTAAGTATAACAAATTGAGCTAATACTGCTGCATTGTTTTACTTATAGTGTGACATTCAAAAAAAGCAGAGGAGGAAGAATATTACTCTCTAAAACTACTACAATCGTTAAAATAAATTGAAATTTAATGGTTTTGTTGCACTATAACTACAACAATGCATTTGTTACACTATGACTGGAACAAAAGCCTTTAAAATGTCAATAAAATACCATTTTGGTAAATATTTTTCAACTAACACTGTTTAGAGAAATATTTTTTTTTTATAGCATCATTTTGGAAAAAACCCCCTTTTTTGTCGACCAATACTTAAGCTTACATTACCCTTTGAGTAATTTTTATTTTTTTCCAAAATAAAAATGAAGAAAATTATTACATCTTATATTTAATAAAAAAAAATGAAAAATAAAAGGTTTCTGGATGATGGAGACATCACCATCTTAAGAAACTCATCAAAGGGATATATACCGTACAAGAAATAAAATATGAAGATGAAACCCACTTTCGTGTGGAAGCCATAGATTCCACCATGTCAAGTTCAATTAAACTAAGGAAATGGAATCCACTTTCGTGTGGAAACCACAAATATTGCATGCCATGTCAACTTCAAAACACTACCTTTTTTTTTTGTTTTTTTAACCATCGGTCTCCAGATTCAATTATTAGAAACTATTTAATCTGATTCGAAATTTTCATAATTAAAGTTATTCAATCATTCTATGTAAGTGTATTTAGTAGAGATTGAATTCGAGAGTTCTTCCCATATATTCAATTTATATTGCCAATTGAACCACAGTCTATAGATCAAAATGCTATTATTTTTTATGCCATTAATTAATTAATATGTAGTGTTTTCTTTTCTTACATGAACTATGCTAAAAGTTATTATATTTCCAAGATTTCATATATCTAACTCAAAACAAATTTGGATCCCATGATTTCATTTTTGTTTTATTTCATGATTAAATTCTTAGGCAATTAAGAGATTGAAAAGATAGATATTATATATTATCAACAACTTGTAATGACGATAAGTTTTCCATTTTCATAAGATAGAGTCATTACTTATGATTAAGGTAATAAGATAGAGTCCACTTTCGTATGGAAGACATAGTAAAATGTTATTGTCGGAGCCATAAATTAAAGTTAAAAGTAATAAAATTTTTAAGAATTTCTTTTTTTATATATAAAATTAAATATGTAAAAAGAAAAGAATAATATTGTGACACATCGGTATCTATGCTTTAACTATCATATATTTATATATAGATAGGTACATTATTTTATTTTCACATATTAAAAATATTTTCTTTTTTTAAAGAAAGATATTAAAATTTAAAAAAGTTGAATTCCCAGATAATAAGCCAAATGGCATTTAATCAAATTTAACAAACTTGAATCAAATGATTAATTTTTGGAAGTTGAATAAAAATTTCAACTATGTGGTCTTCCCACTTAAAAAAGATGAGTTTAGTTCGAAGTCACCCCAAGTAATAGAAAGCTCTGACATGACTATGGTGGTTTCGGTTTTAAAAAAGTAAAATCAGAATTTGACCACTTTCAGACAATTTTAAAGACATTTTTAGAATTATTGATTTTAGTTTGGTCTCAGTTTTGAATCGAATTTAGATTATTTTTTTAAATTTTTTAGTCTTTTTAACTAAATAAGAAAATTAATAACAAATAATAATATTAAATTAATAGTTCTAAAATTTATTAAAAAATTATAACTGGACAAAATATAAATTTAAAATTTTTTACTAGTTTTTAATTTCTACAAATTTAAATTGAGAGACATGTCGAAAAATGGATTTGTACTCAGTTTATATATATATATTTTAAATTATATTAACTATTTGTCCTTTTAATTAGAATATAGAAAAATTACAGTCGGCATAATTTGCTTATATTTATTTAAAAAAATAAAATAACTCATTTATATAATCATTGTTATCACCGAATGGTTTTGTTGATGATGCATTTGTACTCATATTGTATAAGAGTTGAATTAAAGATATTTAAATGAGGAATAATTTTTTTTCTCTTTTTCAAATTATAATTTATAAGTTATATTTATATTAATAAATTTTAAAATGATGGTAAAGTTATTATATTTAATAATAAAAATAAAATTGATTTAACGATTAAAAATAATGTGTCAAGTGTGATATATTTTTTTTTTAACGGTTTCAAATTGAAACTATCGGTTTTAATTTTCAAATATAAGAAACGGCAATCGAACCTTAAACCGTCTATTTCGGTTACGATTTAAAATTTTGAACCATTGATCATGGTTTGATTTCGATTTAAAATTGAACCGTAATCATGCCTAGAAAGCTTCCATCAATTTTTAAAATATAGAAGCAAAGGTGCTTACGTACAAAAAAAAGAAAAATAAAGAATTGAAAAGCTATAAAAGTGTTGCCATTATTAGGACTTGAACCAAATCAAGTCAAACTGAACTAGTCAATTCGACCGATTTTAATCATTTTTTGCCATGTCGGGTTCCTTTTTAAATCCAATCAACGAATTCCATGAAATTAACTCGAACCAAATAACAAATTCGGTTCAAATTGAATAAACTAATAAGCCAAAATGGACATACGCAGGTGTTTTTGCACACCACTACTTACATGCACCAAAAGATAAAAGGCTACAAATGGTGATCTATAAGTGAAAAGGAGTAGTGTCACTAAAGGTAGTGTGCATGATAGATCGAATCTAAGTGAACTCCATTAATGTTTAACATCAATTAAAAGTTTTTTTTATATATAAACTATGGGTTAAGTGCACAATTAGTGCTTGAAAGATGCTTAATTAGGAGCTTGCATGATCCACCAATGCTGCTCTCTCCATATGTTTACATGATAACTTACTTAATTGCCATGTTTAAATGGAACATGCAAATTAATTAATTAAATGTTGTCATAACATATAAATATGTATGTTGCCATTCCCTTATAATTTATGTAATATATACCTCTCCTTTTTGGTGAAAAATGTTGACATCTCTCATTCAGCCACAAACTATAAAATATGCAGAGGTGCACGAGATCAAATCCTAAAAAATAAAAAATAAAAATTTGGCAGTTAGTCCAACGGAGCGAAATGCCGAATCTCTTAAATAACGTTCAGAGTTTGAATTCTAGTATTGTGAGTGGAGAATCTATAACGAGTCTCCACAAAACTCGAATCCGAATTATAAGGTTTCAAAATTATATTCTCTTCGTCTCATTTTATTTGTTTATTACTATTTTTTTTTATGTCACGAAATGTTTATAAGGTTTCAAAATATATCCTTTGATATTAGATGTTGATAGCTCCTTTAGCTTAAAGTATAACAATTAATTAATTAGAGAAACTTCCCTTTAAATCCCATAAAAAAATCTGAAATGAGCTTCCATTATTCATAAAGATAATTATCTTATAAGAAGTTCTGCTTTTCAGATCACTGAATTCAATTTGCAGAATTTCCACCCACAAGAGATATTCATATTATTGAAGCTTTTTCCTGTAATTTTCAAGCTTTTTCTGTTACTGTGTTTGAAATTTAGGTATCCTTTGTTTGGATTCATCCTTTTAAGAAAGATATTGTAAATTAACCACAACAGTGAAATGAAAGAAATTAAAGATAATTAATTAACATTAATTACTTGATAAGTGCGTTCTTATGAAATGTAATTTTCAACAACATAATAATTAAATTAAAAAACTGAAATACACCCATAGTTTTTGGACCATATCTTGGAAAAGGTCCACCAATATATGTTTGTTTTGTCGTTTTATTATCGTGATGCTACTCAATTTAATTATTTTTTTAATATATAAATATTGTGATAATTTTGAAATAGATTGATAATAACTTTGTGATGGAGATGGTTCGAGTCTTCTCATTTTTCACATTTACTATGAAAAATAAAAAGACTAATCAGATCATACCTGATTAATATTAAATTTAGTTATTATTAAATGTATTTATTATTTTTTTTTCAAATGTATCATTATCATTGCATAAATATGGTGAAATTAATTTAATCTCTTTCCATTGATTAATGAAGTGGTGCATTCCAATTAAAAGTGGGGTACAGAAAGATGTCATCATCTGAAGGTGAGGTATAGAAATGAAGAATAAAATTAATTACAAAATGCACAAATGATTATATAGTATGATTATTTATTATTTAGGTCAAAATTGATGGACAAATGTCAATCGGTCAATAACTTAGAGGTCTAGTGCTCACAAAAGGGTCCAAGCACTCAGGTCTTAAAAATTGTAGTGGAGAGATCTCAAATTCGAAAAACTATTCTCATATGATTATTTCGTAGTCCATAACTTTATTATTCTGACCTGATTAATCTCAAACAAATAAAAATAATAATAATAATATCAATAAAATAAAAACATCTCTGGATATTTTTGTCTATTATACTTACAAACACAAAACTTCTTTGAATCTTCTTACAACTTAGATTCCCCTATTTCTTAATTTCTTACATATTTGCCAAAACATAGGGAGTTATAATATAAATATAAGCAGGCTTTGACAGGAATCAAATTTAAGAAATTGTGCAGGTGCTGTTAAATTCTTGAGTTCGATGTTTCTTGTCATAAGAACTATCTAAGAGTAACATACATTCTGCTTGATGATGGTATTTTGGCTTGATAAGGTTCAAAACGACATGAAAATGAGAGTTTAGGCTTACACGAATCAAAATTGGCAATCCGTTTCCAGATTCTAGCATGTCTTGCATGTTTCTTCCTGCTCCATACATTGGTTTGTTCTTTGTTCCCACTGATAATTTGAATACTGTTGAACTATGGCTCTCAACGTATAGCTTTGAACCCTGCCATGTTATGGTACGAAGTCATTTAGACTCAATGCTAATCTGTTTAATTTTCATATTAAGCGAATCGTATTGCTGTGTTATGACCATTTTTGAAATCTCTAATAAACTTATAAACTTACATGTGAGATTGCAAACGGGAGGCGACCGAAGAACATTTCTAGTGTGGGAGGTTGAACGTTGAGGCCAAAGAGCTTAGACTTGTTTTCAACAAGAAGATTCATTGAACAATTGCAGGTGAGTATCTTAGTCGTAACACCACTTCCATCCACTCCTTCCCCTAGTCCAAATTGCCGGATTCCTGCAATCTACAACACATTTTCTCTAACTTCAAATCGAAAGTGTTAAAATTATATATCGAGTTAATTAATTAAAATTACCGATCATTCAATATGTTCGGTCGATTAAATTAAATGATTAATTTTCTCATATGTCAAATTGAAATTGAAATTAAAAACCAAAAAGATGAAAAATAAGAAATCCAAATGAAAACATTTTCCAATTGTATTTATCTCAATTCACTTTAAAAATCTAATACATCAATTTGTTTTATAAAAGATTGATTTGACCTAATATCATCAGAAGTGTCCAAAAATAAAAAAAGGATGTACTGTTCTTGACTGACACAAAAATTATGGGCAAGTTTCTGTCAAAAGAAAAAGATTCTCTCTATGCATCAAACAAATGACGAAAATTCCAAGTACCTACAATTAGTCTTCCCATTGTAGGACAGGTTTGGGCCCTGAGCTAATTGATAAGTGGTAGTCAAGGCCCACTAACTGACCTGGAGGGCCTTACTCAGTTGGACTATTGAGCGTTCTCTTTTTCATTTTGCTAGCAGATTTAGATTAGATTTGCATAAAATGAGTCTTCCTTCCATCGGCTTGCTATCTGCTATGTTATCGAACATGTTAAAAAAATAGTGGGTAGCTACTTAAAGCTGTTGCTAAGTGTAGGTAAGCATTGATCTGAGCCTGTAATTATTTTCTGATTGAAGTAGGAACTTCCATTCTTTTTACAAGTTTGGATATGTATTTAGTATCAACTAACTCAAATCTCATGGCTAAAAAGAAGATATGAAAGAAAATTGGATAATGTACCTTAATGGACATCTTGGGTGCTGGTGGCTTCGTAGCAATGTAGAATACGAGCAAGGCAACTCCTAAACTAAACAAAAATCTCCAACTAATTTGGAAAGTAACCCAAGCACAAGAAGAGCTTTTTCTAAAAGAACAATATCTCCACCACCATCCTCCTTTCTTCCCATAATAATACTCCTCATCTTCATCTTCCTCTTCCACTTCTCTAAATCCATGCTTATCGATAATGATCAAACGGTTAATGCCAGTTTCGTCTCCTGCAGTAACCTTCTTTTCGTTCAAGAAAGAGTTGTTGGAGCCACGAGAAGAAGAGTAGCGAGAAAGAGTGAATCTTGAAACCTCAGGAATGTTATTGTTCTTGTTGAGAAGAATGTGGGTGTCGGATCTTGTTGGCGAATGAAATGTGGATTCAAGATTGTGGGTTTTGAGAAGCTCTGAACTGTTTGCATGAGAAATGGTGGATGGGCTTTGAACGTAGTATGCACATGGGTAGGAGTGAAATAGTGTTTCTTGATCTTCACTGTCTATTTTTCTATGAATGTGAGACATCTTGTTTGTGTTAATGCCTCAGAGAGAGAGAGAGAAGGAGAGAGGGAAGTGTTTCTGACAAGAGAAAGGGATAGCTTTGGAGGGTTGCTATATAAACTGAATACAGTGTATCTTGGTGAGAATGTGATACTACAGAAGCTTAGATATTTTTTATTTTTTTTAAAAAAAAAAATAAAAGGGTATGGTGATATTTATTTGGCACAATTAAAAATTAAATCATTCATATCATTTTTTTTTCTTTTTACTATTAAATAGTGTTCGCTTTAATTTACTTTTGATTATTTATTATAGTAAATTGGCAAAAGAAATATTGCTTTTGAAAATGTAATGAATGTGGGTAATCAAAACACTTGATCGAAAAGCCATTTCTTGACCTCCATTTGTTTAAACAGTAAGAGTTCCCCCCAAAAGGATTTAGTTCTCACTTTATACAGTAATAAGGGAAATAACAAAAAAAATAGAAGAAAAGGAAAAGAGTCAAATCATTTCAATATGCTTTGGAGAAATTAATTAAATTAATGATAGTGGAACCAAAAAACATGTAAGAAAGAAAATATAAGCCAAGAATTGCGGAATGCCTGTCTTTTTTTTATTAACTAATATTTGCTGCTTTACACCGAATTTTGTGTGTCTTTTTACATATCCTCGGCATGATGACAAACTAAGCATGCTTTTACATTTTCTTTACCTGCCTCTAATTGCGTTTTTCCCAAAAAAAGTATACATTCTTTTCTCCACAAACAAAATTTTATTCTGTCCAATGCTTTCCATACACTCTTACCTATCATCACTTTTTTGCTTCTCTCTATTATATGTCTTGACATTTATGTAGCTATAGTCACATGCTAAATCGTACATTGTGTAAATAATCCCATTTGATTGAGCTCTATTTGGGTTGGATGGATAGATTTAAGCTCAGCTCGTTAAATTGACAAAATCATATAAATATGAGATAACGACGTTCAAGTTATAGAATGAATTTATATTAAAGATTATATCTAAAAGTGAGCATAAGAATAGAACATTCGAGTTAGAGAATAAGCGTCTATATTAATTTGTCTCTTGCTATTGCTAATAACTAAATTTGATTTTGAGGTTAAACGAGTTCTATAATCATTAATAACTAAATCAAATTAAAAAAATATCCATAACAAAAGAGTTTTAAAGCATAGAAAAGAGAGGATGGATATTTTCTTGAAGGCCATAGCATCAACTAAAATACAAATTTAACTAATTGTAAATATCCCTTGGTTTCCAAGAGAGGATGGATTGAAATAGAAGAGTGTCTATATAAATATGATAGTCATGATTGTAGGTAATAGTGAGAAAATTGATAAATAATAATAATAATCTAAATAGTGAGCAGCTTTTTTATTTGCTTTTATGGCAAGACATTATGAGTAGCACTTCTTACTACTCTCATCATTACCAAATACATACTCAAAACCAGATCCCATCTAATCTAACATAGATGCACCTTTTTTTTTTTAAGCATAAGTACTCAACTCTATTAGTTAAAACTGTTTAATTCAATTCAAAATTTAATCATAGTTAAAATTTTTCACTCCTCGTTATAGATTTATGTAAAATGAAAGCCTTTTTCAATCTTCATATATACTGATTTTTTTTTTCAATTTTTATTTTATTTTTTTATTTATGGTGTTTAGGATCCCCTTTCAACCATTATTTAATATGAGTGTCAAATGGACTTGAGGCCCATCGAACCAACTTGCCTTGAACTTTGAGGAGGATTTCATTTCCAAGCCTAACATCTTCAAAACAATCATACTACACAAGTTGGATTTGGAATTTATTGTTTCTAAAAGAAATATATTTTTTAATTTTTTTTTATTTTATGCCATTTTAGGCAAAAATTTTATTTCTTGAATAGGAAAAAATTATTATTTATTTTGGTTTAGTATACATATGTAAAAAAAGAATTATCGCAAAAAATAAAAGTGGTTTTTACATGTAATAAGAGGATGATTTTTAAGATCAATTTTTATTAAGAAAAACCAAAAGAAAAATTATGTCAAACAGAACCTGCATTAGTGGCAATGATAGAAAGCCATACAAATATTTGAATACTTCAAATTAAAAGTGAACCCCTGTTAACATCTTGACGCTTTGGCCGAGTGGTTAAGGCGTGTGCCTGCTAAGTACATGGGGTTTCCCCGCGAGAGTTCGAATCTGTCAGGCGACGCAAAACGATAGGTCTCTTACACAAGGAAATTTGATAACATAGGTTTAAAAGAAACTGTGAACAACATTGTTGCTTTGGCCGAGTGGCCGAGGCATGCGGCAGCCAAGTTCGGGTGGTTCCCTGCAAGAGTTCGAATGGCTCAGACGACGCAAATTAATTTTTGAATATTAATCATTTCAATTTCTTTAGGTAAATTTTCATCAATTAGCCACTTACGAAATTAGCATGTGAATCTCTAAGGCGACGCAAATTGATTTTTGAATGTTTTTATTTTATTAAAATCATTTCAGAAATTATATTATTAACATTTCAACATTTCTTCAGGTAAATTTTCATCCTATGGTTAGATCTCAAAAGTTTCAAAACAATCTTTATTTATGTATCCTTCTCTTCACAACGTAAGGCAATAAGTGAGTGCTATTTATAAAATTATTTGCTAAAATTAATTTCATGTTCAATTAATATCTTATATCCATTATTGCGATTGAGGTATAAATACACTTTTTTTTCTTTAAAAAAAAAATCCATTATTAGCCAAAAATTAATTATGTATCCGGTAACTATTTTTCATCACAATATACTATTCACGTAGTATATTCATTTTTTATTTAATTTTTTAAATACTAAAAATATATGTAGATAAAATTAATTATTTTTTAAAATTAAATTATTTTTTTACTCTAGTTAGAAATTAAATCTTTTAAGAAAGCTTAGGGTCGATGTCAAATGTTGAATCCAATACAATACAAGACAGCTAGAATTTTATTGATTTTTGCAATTGCACTTTATCTTGATTTTTTTATTAATTTTATTTTAATTTGGATGTTCCCTAGAAATAAGTGTAAAATTGTAAATATTTATATTCAATTTTAATTTTTTGAATAATTATAGTTTCTTTTTAAATCGACATTTGTATTTTGGAAAACCTCAACTTAATTAGTTGCAATTACACTTTATTTAAATTAATATGCAATTCGTTATTTTTGTATTTTAAAATTAATTCAATTTACAATCATCAAAGACAGCGGAATGGCAGAGACGTAAATTAGTCAAACACTGAACCCTTTTAGGTAAAGCACAACATTTTTAACCAGGATAAAGGCACCCGTTTCGTCCTCGATATCTCTCTTCGCTCTCATGCTTACACAGTGAGAAAGCAAAGTTAAGCAAACGCAAAAAGCTGAAACTTTCAAAACCTCAAAGTGGTTCCAAAACTTTTTTTGTTAAAAAAAAAAATAATAATAATAAAAACTATCTTTCTGCTATTTTCCTCTCTCTCTCACAAATTTTTTTCATGTAGATTCTCTTTTGGAGCTCTGACTTGCTATCTCGACTGACTTTAATTCGCCCAACTCATGGCAAATAATCCCACGGAGCCTCCTGCTGACGACTTCTTTCAGGAAATCCTTGGCCTCTCCAACTTCGCTTCCGCTGAGGGTGGCTTGGTTGGTGCCGACGGTTTGGCTGGTGCAGCAACTGCTCAAGCTCCGATGATGCTGCAGCTCAGCTCAAGCGATGGCTCCAGTCACATAGCTACCCTTGGTGCTGCTGGAGGAGGAGGTGCTGGTTTTCATGGGTTTCCATTAGGGCTGAGCTTGGACCAGGGAAAAGGAGGGTTTTTGAAGCCTGAGGAGGCATCGGGGAGCAGTAAGAGGTTTCGTGATGAGGTTGTTGATGGCAGAGCTACAGCAATGAAAAATGTAAGCCAAAGTTTTCTTTTTTCGAACTTCTTTGCTTCCTTCGAGATGATTTGTGATAAGGATTGATTAGATGGAGAAAAAATGCAATGACGGTAAGGGGAGATAATAACGCAGCAAAGATTTGTCAGTTTGTGATTTTGGGAATGAGGAAAGAACAATTGTTATCTTAGAATTGAAATTTTTATGAATTGGATATTTTTCTTGACTTAGATGAGGGATGAAAGAGAGAGCGTCATTATTATATTTGACGAATGAAACAGCTCAAGAAGTCTCTGCTGGCTCTTTGGGTTGTTAGGAAGATTGGTTGGCTAAACATTCAAATGATTCATACATAGTACGGGAAAAGTTTGTCTGCTTATGTTATAATCATTCGATTAAGACAAAAAATATTGCATTGAGGACAATTCATGTGGAAGTATACTTAGGGGTCAACAGCAGTAAACTTGCTAATGTTTCCTGGTTTGGCTTTGTAGCTGGTTGGTAAGAGAATATAAAATAGTTGATAATTGAATTAACCAAGAGAAAATTTTTGTTATTGGGAAATTTGTGATGGTTGGGTATGTGCCTGTTGGCTTTGTGAATTTATCTTGACTCATTTAGAACTTCCTAACCACTAAATTTAAGCAAATGAATATAGAAAGAGAATATTAGATGTCTGTAGGCTTGATTACTTGGTTTTCAGATGTCTTTGTAAGAGAGTGAAACTTCAGGCACTTGATGTTGTAGATATTGCCTTTTCCTCTCTCAGCAACCCATGCGGTATGTCAAATTATCCAGTTCTAAGATCACCTGTGCAAAATTATTAATGGTTGTTTTCAGGATATACTTGTCCAGTGCAAGAGGCCTGTGCTCAACTTGTAGTCATCTGACCCTAACACTGGAAGAATTCAGTGCTATGCCACGTGCAACCTTGTTTTTGTTCAGCATATTGCCCATTTATGCCAACAAACACCATATGTAATGGCAGACTTATAATATATAATTCAATAGTTTGGTTGGAAATTTTAATTGTTGATTCTATTGTTAAGAATTCATCAAACTTTAATTAAAGATGAAAATGGTTCAACATTTTAGATGGTGTTTTCTAGTGTTGCTCTCATTCTGTCCTTTAACGAACTATTAATTCATAACCCGATGTTATCTTTTCTTACACAAATTGACCATCCATATACAGTTTATGTATTTAGTTGCTTGCTTTCTTTTTTCTGCCTTTAATTTGTTGGACTCTGCAAGTCAGACTATTTAGTTTTGTTGGTGAAAAGATCTATCTTCATTGCCCCTCATAATGTGATTCTCATCTTTTTGCAGGTTTTCCATGGTCAACCCATGCCCACAACAGTAGCTGCTGCCCCACATCCTCCCACAATGCGCCCTAGGGTGCGAGCTAGACGAGGACAGGCCACAGATCCACACAGCATTGCTGAGCGGGTAAATCTACTGCAGTAAGAAAAAAGACAGCTACATAGTAATGATATAATCACTCTTGATTCTTTTCAATTTGGCACAGTTGCGAAGAGAAAGAATAGCGGAAAGAATCAGGGCATTGCAGGAGCTGGTTCCTAGCGTCAACAAGGCCAGTCTTTTTCTTTCTCACAGATGTGATGTAATGGTGGCACGTGAAGTTTTCTTAACAACACATATAGATGAGATAACTTTATTGTTAATACACCCAGGAAAAGACATTGCATCTTGACTTTCTCTGATGCATGCACATTGATTATGTACTGACTGCAATCTTAGGTGAAAGATGCAAAAAATTTTTGTAGTCTGATAGAGCATTTATGCATAGCATTTTCGACTTACAGCATATATAATAGCTTAGAGTGCCTTGTTTTAGAATGAAAAGTGTAGCCTAGTATCATAAATGGAAGATGCAAGTGATAGAATTTCTAAGATGAAGTTACTGAAAGAAGAGAAGAGGAGAGAAGACAAAAAACTCAACCATAGGATGTGAAAAAGTATAATTCTTTGTTTATGGCATGTATTACCTTGGAACGGATGCAATTTTATCTCAATTTTATATTTTGAGCTTGTTGGAGTATCTGTAGAATGAGTATTTTGGTTGATTAAACAAAGAACTTTTGAAGTTATCTATAAGAAAGTTCTCTATGCATACTGCCTACTTCATGTTGATATTGATGCTTATACTGTTTGTGCAGACAGATAGAGCTGCCATGCTTGATGAAATTGTGGATTACGTGAAGTTTTTAAGGCTCCAAGTAAAGGTATTGCAAGATATAGCTCACTGTCCCTATTAATTGCAAAAATCCTACTGTGCTGTTCTTTTTACGATAAAGTCCCATTATTTCATAGTTGTAAAGATTTCATCTGGATATATCTCACTGCATGGACCATGTAATTTATGTTCCCCTTTTCCAGATATACTGTATGTTTGAGCATTATTGGCTATGTCAGTCAACTAATGCTTGATGTTGGTCATTCTCTCATCCATTATCAGCAGACTTCAAAACCGAAGTATTATTGGCAGTTTTTTATTAGAATAATTGATTCTGGCCTTTCACACCACTTATGAGTTTCCATGCACAAGTTATTCTTAGAGCCACTTCTGTATCTGTACGATAGTGCATGTGTTGCTTAGCTGATCTCTTGAATTGGGTGTCCGAATTCTGCAACAACTTTTATTGGTACTTTAGGTGAATACTATTGTACCAGTGAAATGAGGGGATTGGGTCTAGTTTCCCACTTCACAGGACAGTTTTGTGTGCTCATAAATTTACATATATTGTTGCCTCCACTATGGATGACAAATTATAAATTGAATATAACAAAAAGATGTGAATTATGCAATGGAAGTTAGAATATTCATTGGCTTATTTAGTAGTGCATTCCTCGCTCATTCTGAAATGGAGTGTCCACAAAAATGGATGTTATGATGGTTGAAATTTTATTATTTCTTTTTGCCCCTTTTATGACCAATATTTTTTTATCATTAACAGGTTTTAAGCATGAGTAGATTGGGCGGAGCTGGTGCGGTTGCACCACTTGTAACGGACATCCCACTATCTTCAGTTGAGGTAATGAAGAAAACATGATATTATGGAGGATAATATAACATATTTCATTCTTTCCTTTCCACACTAGGGCTAAGTTAGCTCTTCCTGACATATAGGATGAAACCGGCGAAGGTGGAAGAAACCAACCGGCCTGGGAGAAGTGGTCAAATGATGGCACGGAACGACAGGTAGCAAAGCTAATGGAAGAAAATGTTGGTGCTGCCATGCAGTTTCTTCAATCAAAGGCACTTTGCATCATGCCCATCTCACTAGCCACTGCAATTTACCATACACAACCACCAGATACATCTACTATTGTAAAGCCAGAAACAAATCCTCCATCGTAGACCCTCGAAATTGGTAAGCATCCCTTGGTCCCATTTAGAAATCGCCAAATGTTCGGGGTCCCATATCTTGTTTGTCCCATTCCAACTCCACCAAATTGATGTTGGCTAATTTCAAATTGCAATCGTAGTCAGATGCCATAGTTCTTGCTTTTGCCTTTCCTTTCCAGCTTTTTTTGTTGTTTTTTTTTTTCCTCCTCTCTCAAAACAGGTTAAACGTCAATGCCTAAAAAAATGCAGGAAGGCCCTTGATGTCTTGCCAAGCTCAAGTGGAGGACGAAAATTGTCAAAGCTCACTTGATATGCTAATTTTTTTTTCTTTTTGGTGGGGTTAGTGGGAAATGATGATGGCACTTTTCAAGTGGGGGCTCTAATTTTTGCTAGTGGTTGTGGGACCTTGTAAAAGGGATAGAGGAAGGGTATATATATATATATTGTTGTAATAGTTTATTTCAAAGGAAATGGAATGGAAAAGGTAGAATAGATTATGGTTGGTTGTTTCAATGTGAGTGTTGATAGTCTAAGAGAAAATTATAGTGCTACTTTATTTAGGGGTGCTTCTTGTGTTGTGTTTCTTAAAGTAATTTTGACTTCTTTTTCTTCTTAATCATTGTTAGAAGTCAAATCATTGGGGGACACAGAGAAAGAGAGAGATTCTGATGGGTCGTGGGTGGGTCGGATTCGGTTTTTTATGGATCTATCCTCATTTGACCTGTATAATAAACGCTAAACAGGCTCTTAACCAACTGTTTATCCAATTAATATATGATAATTAATAGTCTTTATTATATCATAAATTTTTACAGTTTTGACCTGAGTTAATTAGTTAAATTAATAAGATACTTTCTTTTTTTTTTTGAAAAAATTTGTAAACAATTCTGTTCCATTCATGTTATAAGTTAGTGATTTGTAAAAATTACGAATATAACTATTATGATATTTTATTAAAATATGGTTCTAACGTTTCTTTTTTTCTTTTTTTTTTTTTTTGAAATTCAATTTAGTATCTCTAGGTTTTTATGTTACGTATGGAATGACTATATTTGACGCACTTAACTTATATTCAAAATTTCTCTCCTTAAGTGCGTTTAATTAATGTAATGCAATTATAAATCATATACCAAATATTGTTCAAGTACACAAGCAGAATGAATGTATTTAGTTCATATTCAATCAATCAGATTGATAAGATAAAATGAGTTTTAGTTAATTAAATATATTTTCATTGAATTATAAATATTAATAAATTGATCGATCAATTAATTCCTGTTTTAATTATGATCCAGGGCCATTACTAACTTATAGAGTTCATATATATTGGCATGTGTGTATACCACCAACATAGACTCCACTAAAGTTTACTAACTTCTGTCAGTGAACTTCAGAGAATAGAAACTCAAATGCATGACAATACACACCCTAAGTTTAGTCAATAAAAGAAATTTAATGGCTTGAGGGTAAGGAGAGATGCCAAATGATGGGAAGATAAGAAATTGAAAATGGTAGTCTTTTTCTGAAATTAGCATTGAAAATAGGAAGTGCGCGTGCAGCACGTTAAAGTGTGAAATATCTGGGGACTATTTCTTCTAAATTGTTGGGTTTCAGTTCTCAAATCATATCCTCATTGACTCTGCATATTCCAGAAATTGGCTGGCCAATAATCAACTCTCTAAACTCGTACGCTGTCTCCAACCGCTACATGTGTGTTCATATTTATCATCATTTCCAACTCTTTTCAACTACTACTAACATGGTAATCCAACTCATCATCATCCATCAGAGGAAGAAGGCTAATAATAATACATCTTAACTACCACGCAATGAAATCCTATGTCGGCAAAGTAAAGCTAATGTTATAACAAACAAATACATTTTAATACTACTAATCCGACAAGCTCGTGTAAACTATTTAACAAATCTCTTATTCCAGCTGCTAATGTATCATGGGCAAAGGTCAACTTATCAATATGAACAGAACATCGTTCCATTGGCTGCAAGCACCAATAGGATTGAAAAGCACAATAATTTGGAAACTCAGAAAAGAAAGAGAAGCTTACGATATTTTTGGCATCCCGATGACATAGAAGAATGGCCCTAAGAACAGCAGTAACCTTCATAAAAGAATAATTGTTCTTGATCTATTTCATATTTGGATTGAATAAATAAAAAATTTTAATCATCGCTGTGATTGATTCTGAATCATGAAATGCCTGATATTACTAGTACATGTGCTTTTCAATGCCATAATATGAAGGAATGCATTCAACATATAAATTCATAAGCAACAACGAACTAGGAAGCCATTTCTTGAATATGAAGATGCATGGAACTGAGTATCTGCCAGAAACCATGCTGGCAGGCAAATACAAAAAATGGTTAAGCTTAAAAACAAAGATGACTTGGGAAAGCCTGAAAAAAAATATCCAAGCTTTGTATTATTGGTAACAACATTTACCATAACATTAGCAAGCATCAAGATCCCGGCATGGAGGTGGTTTTGGCTCACCGTGCAGTGTAGTATTGCCTCCTTCAGGTCCACACTTGATGCGTTTTGGGTTTTGTGTGCCAGGCTGAAATAAAGGACAAAGTTTAAGTACACAGTAACAATATCATTAATCAAAAATAAAAAATAAAAAAAAAACACACAGAAACCTCTCTAGTTGCCTTACCGGTAGCTTCTCTCCCCTTCTTAACATCTCAACTATCTCAACAACTCGCTTTGGAGTAACATCTTCCTGCAATTAGCATAAAAAATCATCACGAAATTTTTAAAGCTTAAAAATCACTGCTAGTCAACAACTGCAGAAGTATCATGGACGCACATAATAATTGTAAGTATATCCTTCAGATCCATTGGAATAATCAGCAACAGTAATCATGGGAGCATTTACACAGCATCCCTGCAGAAAACAAAAAATATATATATATATTTAGATCATGCAGAAGTGAACTACAACAGTCAGAATGGTTAAAAAAAGAACGTACATTGAGACCTATGCTGATATACCTATAATTTCCATGAATATGGACCAACACCTCAAAATTACGCAGAATTTCTGTGTGCTGTATCATATTTGTGACTTAAAATTCATGTTCCAAATATTCATCACACATCAAGTATGGATTAATTTCCAACATCCACATCTTAATCCCCAATTAATACCAAGCAAAAACAAACACTAAACTTGATTGAAAAACTATGAAATTCATACTATTAAACAAAGTTAAAGGCTCACCATACATTCCATTTCACCAACAGAGAAAAGACCATCTTTTGTTACTTCTGCATTTAAAAATTCACAGGGTTTATTTTTCAAATCTGCAATCTTTAACAAGTACTCTAACGTATTATGAAAAGATATTTGTCTTCTATAGGTTACCATTGCGCTTCACTCCTAAGTGTTTCAATAAAGCATCTTCTATTTCTCGTGAACCACGAATCATACAAGGAGTTGTGCCACAAACCAATAGGTGGTACTTGCCAACCTGAAAATCCAAAGACAGATGTTGATCAGGGTAAGCTGCAATTGTGCTAGAATTAGTATACGTAGAAGCATCAAATTCAGATTGTTGTAAGAGATGTATTTTCTTACTGGTTGACGGTTGAACATTGAATAAAATGTTGCAACTTCATATACACGGATAGGAGCAACTTCAATAACCTTAGCTACCTGGAGCATTCATAACATCCAACTAAAAAATTATTCATATATGTGAAAGTTTTCTGGAATTTCTAATGTTGTTGTAAACAAGTTAACATACTAGAAGGCAACGAAACAGTTCACAAGTTACAAGCAATGAAAACATAAACGATTGTCTATATAAAATATAAGAGTTTACTAATACGATAACTGACTCATAACTTGTAAATGCCAAAGGATTCCAGGAAAACTCTAGGTCCAGTGCTAGTTAAATGCCTGAAACAACAACAATAATAACAACTAAGCCTTGATCCAAACTAGTTAGGGTTGAATATGTGGATCCTTTGTTTTTATTTCACTCTGTTCACAATTAAAACTGCCTTAATGCCAATAATTAGTCGGCCTTTGGAGAGTTGAGACAACTTCCCTCTATGTGATCATAGTCTAATTCTTCCTCTCTTAACACCATCCACCATAGATATATCACATTTACAAATTGGGACGCATGGAGGTCTATATAGGATGACCAAACCACCTAAGACGTAATTTATTTATTTTATTCCCAATGTATGCTCCTTGCACCTTTTGTCAGATGTAATGTAGTCATTTAAATGCCTCAAAGATTAAATCTGTTACTAAATGATAAATAGAATCTAAAGAATATGCCAAATGATCTTGGGCTTACTTTTATTTATCTTGATTATACTGGAAATCCCAAGTTAACCATGGAATCATCTTCTGTGTCAGAAACTCAAAAAAAGCCATCCTAAAAGATGGCTTGTTTTATTTCTTCTTGGATGAACAATAGCTATTGGCATTGAATTTTTATAGTAACCATGAAAGGTTCATTCGTCATACAATCCCAAAGATTTTGGCATCCTACCAGCATACCAAAGTCACTCCTCCCAAACCCACAAAAGTCTCTCAAGATTCTAGATACACTGACTGCTCCTCAAAATGTTAACAAAATGCCACAACTTGCCACTATGATTTTCTTAACTATTGCTATGAATTGATTTTAGGTGCTAACAGTGTTTGCTTAAGGCACAATGATGGGTGTTAGCAAAGGTAGTTGTTCAGATGGTTGGACATGGTTTGTTTATTGTGAGGAATTTTAGAAGTTAGGGGAGGTAGGCACTAGGCACATGGAAGCTTTCATGAAGGGAGACATGGAGTGGCAACAATAATTTTGGTTAAGGTTTTAGATCGGTGACAAGTGAGAACTGAAGGAAATGAAGAGAGGGAAAAAGAGGTTGTAGAGAACATGCAAGGCAAAAAATTAGGCAACATTTCTCTCCCTTTTTACTTTACTATGAGAGCATATATTTATGTCAAAGTGTTGATTTGCCAAATCAGCTTTCCATTTTCTCTTTCTACAAATTCTAGAAAAGTAGGTTGATCATAATAAATAGCATTCTTCCTTTATAGATTGGTGATACGAATTGCATGTTCTCGACTACAATGACACTAAGTGCAATGCAATGACCATGATGTTTCTCCAGGTTCCTTAAGCTTACCAGTAAGCCTAATAAATCCTTTTTATACAAATACATGACAGTGCTATAGTTTCATGAAGATAGTAATCATAAGGAAAAGAACAAGCTTCGCCATATTTTGAGCCAAGTGCATCCCAGATGGTTTTTTAGATTCAATTAGCAGCAAAATCATCCGTGTATTACCGATAAGAGGACAACCAAGCAACACAATTTTATTCTTTAATTTCTGGTAAATATACATCATGGTATGTTGACTCTATTCAACTCCAATCATTTTGGATTCTCATGGTACAAAATCATCATGTATGATATGTAATAGGAATAGCTCAAAAATAGCAGCAGATGTTATTGATATCAGATATTTCATATGTTCTTGTCAACTTACAGCATCCATTGCCGAAACAGGAAGCCATCCTCCATGCTGCTGTTGTGCAAGATCTAGCAGAGGAATAACAGCTGATTGCTTGTAGTTGGATGGATAGTGAGACATTATTTCTTTAGCCTAACACCAAAAAATGAAAGCAACATCATTAAAGAATGTGGCAAGAAAAATACCAATGCTTTGGTTGAAAATGATAAAAGAATCGGATCAATTTTAACCACTATGAGGCTATCAAATCATCTCAGCCACATAAGAGAGGAAAAAACTAAAAAATACCATTGCCTGCTATGGAATCTCTTAAATGGTGACAGATTAATTTATATTCATTGAAGTAAATGAGTGAAATGAACTAAAAAACCCCCATAACTTGAATGGTCAGTGAAAATATTTATGTATAAGCATAAAATTAGAATGTATAAATATGAAAGAGATCCTAATTTCAAAGAAAAAAAGGTTACACTTGCACCTGGAAAGGAAAAAATGTTACAGCTAAAGAGAATTTCACTTGGCATGCCAAGACCCATATGCACACATTATGATTTTCTATCAAAAGAACCAAAACGAGGAAATTATTTTCAGTGGAAAAATGCCTATTACAACCAGCTAAATTGACAAAAGTCCCTAGATATGCTGATTTGCGACAGATTATATTCAACTTTGAGCCTAACATTTACTTCCACACACCAAATTCATATCATTGTTCTAATAACATGTGAAAAATTTTAGCTAAGCAAATGTAATTGTCTAATGACTGCAAATATGATAATTGATTCAGCTACTTTATAAGGTTATTAGTCCTAGAAAATGCTCTAGCTTTGAGTGACCACTTGAGTTCACGGTAAGCTTCCACCTTTTCCATGGAAGTTTCAGATAAGGCCAAGACAAAGCTTTGAAAACCCCTATATTCGGCTTATTTATCTAACGTTGAAAAAAAATACAGCCTGAAGACTCCAATCACCGACCAAAAGAGTTTTCCGTTCAGACTAGTACATCAATCAACCAAAATAGTTAAGCTTCCCCCAATTTCCGTTCTCATGAACCTGCACGTTCATTCAAGCCTAACACCACTACCATTACTATCTCATATAGCATAACTTTCAATAGTTTCTTCATGCCTTACCTCAATTAGCAAGTTGAATAAACATGATAGTAAACAATAGAACCGATACTGCTTTTTGAAAATAAACAAATATTAAATATAACTACAGGAAAATCCCATCCAATTAAAAATTAATACACATTACACTCATAAATACTATTCTAATTGTCAAAATTTGTTAGCATTTTTCACTGTACCTTCTCCCTGTTCGCAGCAGTGAACTCCCATGGAACATTCGGATTATTATCCGGAGTATCAATGTGCTGGGGGAAAAAAATCAATTGCAACACATAATTTTGAAGAAAAAAAAAATTATATATGATATAATCTGATAAGTATCATCTATATAAACAAAGAATTTGCAGGCACTGCCAATCGGACTCACGTAGTTTAGAGCAGTGGAGAAGGATCTAGAGGTCTACAGAAACGAGAGAAACAAAGTGATTAGATAAAAAAGAATGATTGGATGCAGAGAAAACGAGAGAAAATTAAAAGGGAAAACCTGAGGAACTTGTCGGAAAACTTGACGGATCTCCCAAAGACGCGTGGCGGCTAAACGAGCTATCATTTTCAACGACGCTTAGCTCAGTGACCAAGCTAGAAACTAGAAGACACCGATTCTGATACCAGAAAACCGAGAAATGAACTGAAATCGCTTCTCTCACCTTCTAAGTTGCAACTTGCAACGTTAGCGTTGCAAATAACACATCCTAGCGTACGATAGCAAAATCACTTAGGCCCATTAAACTCTTCCTCAATTCTGGGCCTAGGCCCATAAAATTCATCCTTCCTTTTTTTTTTTTTTTTTTTTTTCGGAAGGAAATAAAAGTTTATCCTTTCATTCCTTTTCAATAAATTTTTTTTTGTCCCTTTCCAATAATTACTTTATTTCAAAACTTGAGTTCCATCTAGTTTAATTCTTGTTGTTTATATCCATTTTATCCTCCTTTAAAAAAAAAATCCATTTTATCATATTTTATATAATATTCAATATAATTGTAATTTTCTTTTATATCATATGCATCTTTTTTTATGTTGGAGTATAATTTATTTTAATATTTAAATAAATATAATGGTTAATTTATATTGTTATAAATATAACTATTTGTCTACTTTTAACTTTCGGAGAAGATACATCTACTTCTTCTTTAAAATAGTATTTTGAATACATATATTATACGTTGTTTATACTTATTTATGTATTTATTAATTAATTTTAAATATATATTTTTTATTTTTTTCCATCTATGACATCACATTAAATCTAAAGAAAATTACTATTTTGTCTGTGTGGGTCAATCTTTCCATTCATTTTCCCCTTTCCTTTCCTTGTTAAGTCAATATAAAATCACCCGAAAAAAAATATTAACACCGCATATTAAAAATAAAAACTATAAATTATTTTTTTTTATATAACACTAAAATTAATTGCTTTATCTTTTTTAGAAAATCACTTTGTCCTCAAAATTAATTATTTTATCCTTGACCGAAAGAATGAAAAAATGAATGAAAGAATATAATAATATAATAAATATATAATTTATTATTAGTTATAAATTTATATATGATTTGATATTAGATTTATATTTTTTTTTACCGAAAAAAAGAAACACAATAATAAAGTAAGTAATTTTGATATTTTATAAGAATGAAATAACAATTTTGATAAATTTAATCACACATTCATATTTTTTTATAATTAGTTAAGTATAAAATATATTTTTTAAACAAATTTAAAAATATTAACATTTTGGTCTTTTAGGTTTCATGCAATCTTGCATATAACTTGATATGTTTACTATATATTATAAATTTAGTTTGCAATTTTATTGAAATTATCCTCTAACATATGTTATATGTATATAATATTTTTTTTTTAAAACAGAAATTATATTTAGGAATCCATTGTTAATGTTTAAAATTGTGCTAGCATTTTTCTTTTTTTTTTTTTTAATATTTGAAATAATAAATTATTATTATAATATAATGAATTTTTTAAATAAAATCAATACAATCAATTAATTTTTTTTTAGATTTTAATTTATAATCAGTCAAGATCAAACGATAATCCATTACATTTAAACATATAGTACCTTTTTTGCCTATTTTAATATTTCTCTTTGTCGTATATATTATAATTATAAATGATATATTATTGATAAATGGATTATTGTAGATATCTACATTTATATTTATTTCCCGCAAAACCCAAAACCCTTACAATCAACGATGGCGGTGGTACGAACGCTTTTATGGTCTTCCGGGAACATATTCATCCCTGTTCCGTGGAATCCTATCTCAAACAATCTAAACCCTGCTTTATCTCTGAGCCACGTGCATAGAGGAGATTTTACACAATTGCGATTTAATCGCAGCTTGAAATGCTCGGTTCATTATGGAGACAACCAGTACAATCAGGTAGTGGAGTATGTAAAACCAGCTGCGATTCCATGGAATAAGGAGCTCTGTAACACGGTGCAGCTCATCGGCACTGTTGGGACCACCGTCGAAATAAAGCACCTCCCTTCCGGCAAGGTTCTTGCATGGACGCGACTTGGTTTTAAGAAATCCGCCACGGAGACCTCATGGTAAATGTGCATTTCTTGAATTGTGCTTTGAAATTTAGTTTCTTTGGTTATTGGGATAATTATAGTTTTATTAGTTTATCCTTTGATTATGATTAGATTAACGGGTTCAAAAGAAGAAAACTTTAGATAAGATTCTGTTTGAGCTTATCTATTGTGAAATTTAAGGAGTAGCATACAAGGATTGAGGCATTGAATATATTGAAGTAGTGGCTGTGTTGTATCTCATTTTTGGCATCAATTCTAGAGACTTTATGGATAAGGTCAATGTGTTATTGAGTCTGAAAATTTTATAATTAATTTTTCAAGAGGATAATGTTGGGTTCTAATGGTTCGTTAATAATTATTTACTTGTGAAAAGGGGAGAAGCGGAAACAAGGTGAGGATAACCATATCAAATTCTCTTCCCTCCAAACTTCCAAACACACATTAAGGGAATATTTTACTCGTAGTTAACATAGTATTTTCTGGACACAAGGATACGAGGTAAGATGGTTGCATGCAAAATAAGGTTGAATTTCGACTCCAAATAAACGAAAAAAGAAAAGAGGGTAGAGAGCAAAGTAGGATTCGGGGCTTGGAATCTAGATTTGTAATGACTGATTCAGTATTGGTAATATATGTAGAAGTCTTCTCTTCATCGCTTGACATGGTTGTTGGGAAGTTAAAGAATGCACTCCTGGTCTCTTTTGATTGTTACTCAATAGAATTATATCTTCCAGCATCCTACATCAGTTCCATACAATAAGTTTATGGTCCCTGCTTCCTTACTCACCATTGATGCATCAAATGTCTGCACATGCGCTTGTTAAGGGCCCTTGCTTAGGATCATGTCACAGGTCGTTGAATAGGATGATCTTCCTCAAGACAATGATGTTTGCTTTGTTTTTATTCCTGCTCTGAGGGAGCTCTTAAAGCTTCCTAGATAAATTTTAGTAGTAATCTTCTATGTTTGTTTCATAAAAAATTGATAGTTAAATTGAGATTATATCCTTTAGTCTCAACCTCCAAACTAGGAATATGTAATTAGGACTTTTATTAAAATAGAGAGACCGGTAATAGAACTTCTTAATAATAGAACTTCTGAACTATGGAAACTGCCATAATAAGGCTGTATCAAAATCACTCGTTTCCCAGTCAACTTTTTTCTACGGTGGCTGACATCTCACATATTTCTTGCATCTCCAACAGTGCTGTTCTTTCATAAAGCAAATTCTCAATAGTCGTATAAGCATAGTGTAGGTTGTGACGTTGAGGGATATATATATACAAACAGCTTCTTCCTTTCTCATTGTGTATGTATGTTACATATTTCCCCCACTATTTCACAATGATATTTACAAGTAATTGCTTCATGACATTCTAATGACTTGATAGAGTAAAATGGTGTCAAATTGAACCTTTACAAGTATCTGGAAAATGACATTTGATGTTTTATAGGATCAATTTGACATTCTGGGATGAGCTGGCACAAGTTGCTTTTGAGCATGTGGAGAAAGGGCACCAAATCTATGTTTCCGGCAGATTAATTTCAGATGTAGTTGAAAATGATGATGGAAAGCAGCAGACGTACTATAAGGTTCTATTATTCAAGATATTACACACATTGATGTTCTTTTACATTAGTTTTCATAAAAGGATTGCTATTTTCTCAATCTCCTACAGGTAGTGGTCCAGCAACTGAATTTTGTTGAGAGGAGCTCTGTTTCAGCAGCATTATACGATCGTGATTCTAATGGCATGGTAGCTAGTAAGTCATATGTATATGTATTGAAAATGTGGTCTCAATTTGAGCATCATAAAAGTGTGATAGGCATCTAGTGTTATTTGATATCTAATTTCTAGCAGGTAGAAAGCTTGGGAATAATGCTGCAAATAGCACAGGTTCCATAGAAGAATTATGGCAAGCCTTTTTTGCTAATCCTTTGGAGTGGTGGGATAATAGGAAAAACAAGGTGCTTCTCCCTGTTTAAAATTGCTCAAGCATACCTCATGCATTTGCTTCAGCTTCATTATTTGATGCTAATCCATTGTTATTTCTTTGATTTACAGAGAAACCCAAAATATCCTGATTTTAAACACAAAGATACTGGAGAAGCTTTATGGGTTGAAGGTAGGAATAATCCACGCTGGGTCAAGTCCCAGCTGGCCATATTGGATGAAAGAATGGGTTCCCTTCGCGAGCAGGACAGTAGGATGAATCTAAGTTCATTTGCTGGTGAGGATTTCTTGTCCATGCAGTAGATCTTGGTGTTGTTTGTCTTATACTGGGGCCAATTGTGCAGTATCTTTGCTAACAATTCAGTTATCTGGAAGGTGTCAAATTGTTTTGTTTGTATACTCTTTAGTGTGGCATCTGCACAGTGTGCAAGTTATAACTTTCTTTGTAGTTTTTGAGCCTTTCAAAATATGATCAAATATCTCTGGCATTCCAAATTCTTGTTTTTGGTTGCATATACCACAGTTCTGTATTGCTACAAAACTTGCTTATAATGATATAGCATATTGTATTTTAGAATTTGATCTTGGGCTGGAATGTTTAGTTGGACCTACTATTGTGGAGACCAAAGGTTATCTCTTATTGATTATCTGGCTGAGAATCTGACCTTAGGTTGATCCATTAGGAGTTAATTGTAATCCAGCTTGACTAGGAGCCATAATTACAAGTATCATAGAATTTTGACGTAAATTTTGAAATTCTGAATAATTGATGGTAATATTTTGAGGTTTGTTGGGCAAAATTATTTATTTTGTTATTTGTTAGTTATTTTAATAGCATTTAGCTATTTAAATATTTAAAAAAATATATATCGAAAGCCTGCGACTTAGCTTTTTATAAAAGGGTATTTTAATTTTTGAAAGTTGATTCAAATGTTTTTGTCATTAAACACTGTAAAAATAACATGTAAAAGGATATTGTTGAATATATAAAAGAAGTTTGAAGTTCCAAAGCATGTTTTTCTTCAGCTATGGCAACTTTTTCAAATAAGAAATAGACTGGAAATCTTCACCAAGTTACGACTCTTTTTTGAAATGCACTTTTCGTGGTTACAATCGTGTGGGGGTGCCTCTATCATTATAGAAATTGCAGAGCTGGCAGCAATTCCACTTTGTCTCCTAACCTAATATTTTTATATAGGAGTGCATTAGAGCAACTTTATTCTCCTGTATTTTTCGTCTCTATTTGCTATAGATAACTCCTGGACGTAAGTATGAAACATGTTTTCTAACCAGCTCATCTAGCTAGATTTTGTTACCCACTGTTTAGCAGAAGCTCCATCTAGCATGTGCCTGCCTTTCTATCTATTATTAGGTTTATGACTAAAAGTTCCAAATTAGTGGACCAATTTTCAATTATAATGCATTAATTTGTGTTGGTTGTGTGCATGAACTTTAATATATATATATA
>CANUEP010130434.1:0-48696 GCA_947857235.1 Jatropha podagrica | reverse complement strand
GTCATCGTACTCTATATGAATGGAGTTGATTACTGATTCAGAAACCACAGTTATTCGCCTTATAGAAGTGTAAGTCCCATCATCCCAAGAAGCTCCACCATTGCCTCCAAATGGACCAAAAGATTTAAAACGGTCAGTTGGTTCCACATACGCTCCAACTGAAGTAAGATAAGGGTCATAACTTCCAAAGAACCCAACAATTTTTCCTATATTGGATGGAACCGAAAAATATTTGCCTTCTTTTTTAGCACCAAATGGACCAAACACTCTTCTATTGCTTTTTACAACCATTGAACCGATATAAATACGACCCATATATACATTGTAGTAACCTGAGATTGATGTCAAATACTCATTCGGATAGTCCAGTTTGATCTGCAATTTTATGCATCACATATTAACTCACTTGGATTATTTTAATAATTAATGCACAAAATTGAATTAAAAAAATGAGAAAAAGATTTTCATTCCAATGAAGCTTGAAGACTAGATACTGAGTATTGAGTCCGTTTAGGAATAAAATATTAAATGAGTTTAAAGAAAAAGGTTAATTTCTTGATGCACAAATATTATTTGAAGAATAAATGTAATTATGACTCCAGTTTTTAAAAAATTAAAATAACCATTTCAAGAGAAGAATCAGAGAACATTCCAGATTTTTTCATGTTTGGGATTGTTTGTAGGTAAGTTAACGTGGAACTACCATAAAAATTTGAGTTTTCCCTCTCCTCTGCATATATCTTTATTATTAAAATATCTAACATTGGTTTGGAACTAAAAATACAGAACATATAATCGTTATAGTCATTTTCTTAATAGTTGTATGTACCTCATCACAACCCCAAGCCTAATAATAAAGCGTATTTTGCTCCCTAAACTTGGAAGCAAAATCAATTGTTGATCAAAATTCAACTTTTTATAAAATTTACCCCCTTCAACTTGGGAGCAATATTCAATTTGACCAAAATTTAACTTTTTATACAATTTACCCCTAAACTTGCAACAAAGAACAAAAAGCCCAATTTTTTACTCACACTAAGCTTTATTTCTAAAATTGAGCTTCCAAGTTCAAGGGATAATTTGAAATTTTGATATTTGAAAGAATAATATAGCAATAGCCCTTTATTTTAATTTTGGTTTGATGTTAAATAATGATTGATGGAGATGTCAAAGCATATGCAGATATAGTGTAATAAACACATACATAACCTTAGAATAAATCTAGGTTTGAATGCCAATGAGTAATTCTAAAAAAGGTAAAAAATTACTATTTTCATTTCATTACATTTATCTTCTGAGGTTTTTGCACACCAATTAAATGCAAAACATGGCTTGAATAAAAATGAACTAACCTGAAAGTCTTTGTTAGGGTTTCCACCGATGTAAACTTTTCCATCAGACCATTTGGAGATTCCATTTTCGTCATACTCTACTGCCATGTAATCGACAACCATTCCACAATTTAAGAACATTTGTCTAACAGTGGTGTGGACTCCATGGTCCCATGAATTCTCAGACTCACCTCCGAATGGCCCAACAATCATAGCCTTCTTCATCAAGTTTAATCCACATATACGAGGAGGGGAACATATGACGAGACTCTATACTCAACTTGTGAGATGCATTTACCACAAAGGTATAAATCTGCAGCTGCACGATGCCTACATCCTTCAGATGACTATATATTGTTGCTTATAAGTTTTTTTAATCAACTACTACAATCAAATCTTATACAAAAATATGATGACGTTGTAGGAGTTGCATGCCTAACGGCTTGAGCCACTAAGATAGAATTCATGGGAAAGAATCAAATCTTATACAGACCTAAAGGGCTTTGTATGATTAAAAGTAAAAACAAAAAATCATATAAAAAATGACCAAAAGAAAATGATTTTTGTTTTTTATACTTATATATAGCAATGTCTCCTCATGCAATACTGGGATTTGCACTAATTTATACTTATATGGGCATGTCAAACACTCAAACTGCCCCAAATACTAGAACTAATAAGCCTGTAGAGTGCTATATATAATAAACAATCAATTAATCTAGTAAAATGTATATATAATTATAAGCAAAAAATAAAAATACTAAAGCTCATAAGACTACCAAAGCAATAAATAAACAGATCAAACAAGCAAGACACAAGCTAGGAATTGAACAAATAAACAAAAAAATTACTTGCTCTTACTAGGCTCAGCCACAACAGGTTCCAACAAGGATGAGCTCCAAAGGAGTGAGCAAAGGAAAGCCAAGTAGCGAACAGGACAGCCTAGAAGAGGATGCAGTTATAGCTATGGGAGGTGGCAACTTAGGCAAAGTAAAACCATTTAATGTGCAATAAATTCCGTACTATGGTACAGTTGAAGGTTTATTAATTTCTTTGGCACATTATGAGAGCTGAAGTCTCTTCCTGTTTAAATAGGTCTATTTATAATTGGTCAATTTAAGCCTAACCATAAACAGGTGTATTTATAATTTAAAAAGATGGAAGTATTCATAAAAGGAAAAAAAAAATTATAAATTTCCAACTATTGGTCTAAAATCAGATTTTACTTCAGAAGCTGCTATATAGACAGGAAGACAATGTGCTCAAGATAGAAAATGAATTTACCACTAAGATATAAACTAACAAAATTTGAACAATTTGAGTGTTCCAATGTTTTTAAAATTAAATCTTATTATTCAAACAAGTACAAAATTTAATTAATTTTGCACAGAAATTAATATTGATTCCTAAAATTTTAAAAAATTTTTATGTTATCATATTCTTAGCGCTCTTAGCATCAACATTGCAGTGTTGCTGCTATATGGAATTGTTTAAATTGGGTTATATGCACAAATAAGATTCTAATATAACCCGATATGAACAGTCCTACTGCTCCTACTGCTGTATATTATCCCTTCAGCAGCAGCTCAAGTTGCTGTTATACCTTTGACTATGAGCAAATATATATGAATATGATAGTCATTATACCAAAGAAAATAAATTTTAAACTTTTTAATTATAATTTTTCTATTGAATATTTTTTATTTTTTTCACTTTTAAGTAATTCTTTTTACTAGATTCATGAGCAATTTATGAAGGTAATTGATAAATTATTAAAAACTTATATCACTTGATAAATAAAACTTGAGAAATTTAGGAGTGCAAAAATTAATTTTACATTTTTTCATAGCATAAGATAATAAAAAAATAAGTGTAAATTTTATATTTTTTTAAAAAAAATCTTCTGATATTAAAAATATAAATAAATCTTCAGGATAATTTTTTTATCCTATCACAATTATAATTTTATTTTAGATATATTCAAAATATAATTTTACATTTGTTAATAGAATAAGTTTTATATTAGTAAAATAGAATTTTTTAAATGAAGAAATGCATGTTACGTGAATAAAATATTTTTTAAAAATACAAATAAAATTAGATATTGAATAAATAAAAATGTAATAGCAAGCCCGCAACATAGTACGGGTAAATGTGCTTGTATAAACTAATCTTTTAGAACAAAGCCAATTGAATCAAAATCGGCATTTGAATCAAATCGAATCAATTTTTTTTATCATTTTGATTTAGTATTTTAAATCCAATCTATGAATTTCTATCAAACCGATTCGAATCAAATTTGATTCAAATCAAGTAAATCAATTAATCGAACCTCTTTTGAACACCTTATCAAACCAAACTGAAATATATTGATTCAGTTTTTGGTTAGGTTCGGTCCATAGTTTTGCACCCCTAGACAAAGCTCATGCATTAAGATATTTCACCTTACTCTTTCAAAATAAATCGAGAAAGATACATCGAACCTAACTATTCAGTATTCAAGAATGTTTTTAAAATCAGACTGGATATCAAATTATTTTTATGATTGGATCTTTATTGACTTGGATCAATTCGATTTAACTAAATCTTTTGCATTTTATATTTTTTATTAACTATAAGAATTAAGAAGTATAGTTATAAATAATAAAACATTGGAATTGAATATTATTCTAGAGTGCAACTGGAAAATCAATAGTCTCCTCCAATAAAAAAGAACATAGTAATAAATGTTAAATCCATTTTACACGCTATATTAGGATTAACATTAAAGTGTACCAATTAGTTTAATTGAATTTATGTAATCTAAAAAAGATTGAGTTTAGTTTTGGTTTTTAAGAGAGAAAAAATTCATTTCAATTCAATATTTTAAAAATCTTAAAAACCAAATTGATTAATCTGAAAGATAAGTGAAAATTAAAATTTTAAAATTGAACTAAATTAATTCAATTTAATTTGATCTATAAATAACTTTATAGTTTTGGTAGCAATAAACACCAATCTTAACAAGATCTTAGGACCATGTAACAGCTCAAATAGTGAAAGAAAGATATGAGCTTGATACGAGGAAATAATGTCAAGATATATCTCTCTCATCATTTACATAACCAACTTGGCACTCTTAATTCATATATAAGGATAAACTCATCCCTTAAAAAAAGGTTAATGACAATTTAGATTATCAAATATAATAGAAGAAAAATCACTATTTAAAATTCATCATATTTTCGAGACTATCAAATTGGTGCGGTGAACGTGAACCGAATAAAATTACAACATCTTTGGAGCGTTCACTCGCCTCTCTCACCCTATCTAGTATCCTAGCATCTCCCATAAAATAATAGAAAAGACAACTATTGTAGGAGTTGGAGAGGCTTATAGAGCACGCAGCTTGGTCAAGAAGTTAATGTCCACATTGGACCTACTAGCAGCTGCTATGCTCACTCAAGTTATAATGACTTTACATTTGTCTTATAGAGAATAATGGCTAGGTGTCGCAAATTCCCCCTGAGGGTGGATGCCGAGTCAACATCACGACCGATGAAGGCGATACAGCAAATAAGACCATAGGAGATGAAGACTCATCCTAGCACACAGACACCCAAAACAAAATGCAAACCCATGTGCAGTCCACTACCCTACTTGGGAATTTATGTCATAACGATGAGGAGGAATTAATTCCAAGCAAAGACTCTGCGAATCATGAAAGACTTTCGAGAAGCTGGAGATAACATTGACTTCAGATTGAGGAATGATTCACCATTAACCCCAGAAGTCATGTTGGTACACTTCCACATAAGTTTAAGATGCCTACTTTTGAGACGTATGACCAGACTACAAAGCCCCAAAGTCAATTGGCAAATTTCTGCATTGTGATGCACATCTAAATGACAATAGATGCATTATTGTGTTGAGCATTCCCCCTAAAATTGAAGGAACTAGCACAAGAATGGGTCCAAATGCTTAAAACTGGATCTATAGGCAGTTTTGCTCAACTGGTAGCCTCATTCAAGGCCTGGTTCATCATGTGCATACTAAGCAAGAAGTTATCATCGAACTTGATAGACTTAAAGAGGCAAACGATGAATCCTTTCGAGATTACATCACAAAATTCTAAAAGCTTGCCAAGCAAATAGAGGATCTTAACGTTAAAGTGGCCATTAGTGCAATGGTTAAAAACTATAAGTATAACAAGTTTTTTGATTCGTTGAACATTGATAGGCCTTACTCTTTTTCAGAATTGATGTCTAGAGCCAATAGCTTTGCCCGACTAGATGAAACCTAGAAGGCCCAGCAGGCACAGAATAGAGACAATGAATCAAAAAGAAGATTGTATAAACATGGAGAATTCTCTCCTGCATGAGTAAGCAGACCAAGCAGAAGCCCATCGAGCTTCTCCATATGGTCTCCTTACTCATGCACTAGCACCCAACAGTGAGAGAAATTAATTTCACCCCCTTTGAACAGGTCGAGTGCCTATGAACAACACATTTAAGCTCTTTGAAGAGCATATTACGCCAAAAAATGCTGAAATATATAAATAGGCCGAGTGCCTATCTACAACATATTTAAGGTCTGTGAAGAGCATAAAAAGGTAAAATATGCTTTAGCATAAACAGGTCAAGCACCTGTCAACAACACATTTAAGCTCTATAAAGAGCATATAAAGGCAAAAAAGGCCTCAATATATAAACAAGTCAAGCGCCTATCAATAGCATATTTAAGCTCTACGAAAAGCATATAAAGGCAAAAAATGCCTGAGTATATAAACAGGCCGAGTGCCTGTCAACAACATATTTAAGCTTTATGAATAAGCATATAAAGGAAAAAAATGCTTCAGTATATTAATCAGCTAAGCATATATCATTGACATATCTAAGCTCTATGCATAGCATATATTAAAAGGGGAAACTAAGCTCTATGCATAGCATATATAAAAAGGAGAAAAGAAAAAAGAGGATGTATAAGTCAATACATAGCCTTAACCCTCATCCTAAACACAGCAAAACTCATGAGAACACATAAAAGCAAGACTATAAGAATATTTAACACGCATGGCAGTAGGTTGTCATCGGTAAAATAGAAAGATCCATAAAAATAGACCCAATAGATATAAGAAGCCAAGGCTCATCCCAACACAAAAGATGACCACACCAAGAAAGATAGAAAATGCTCACACACACACACACACACACACATGTATATAAAAGAGTTATAATTTATAAAAAAAAAAAAAAAAAGCAAGAGAAAAACAAAGCAAAAGAAAGAACAAAGAAAAAGCTATTCTACAGTGTGGCGATCCTCCGCTATACTGGTTGAGAGTGCAAGCTCGTCCGCAATGATGCCTGAGTTGGTAGGAGCAGTAGACTCTGGTACATCTAATACCCCTAGAACCCCCCTCAAGTCCAGAGGGTGAAACCCCAACATCCACAACATCTACAGTTGGATCCTCGTCGATATTTAGTCCCTTACAAGCATCAATATCGCCAATAAAACCCTAATCAACGTCAGGAAACCTTGAGTGAAGCTCGACCATTATAACATCCACCTGATCTATAAGCATATCATTCACGAAGCGAGTGGCCACATCAACATTAGCCTTTGCCCGAGCCATATCAGCTCAAAGTTGGCATATAATAATGATGTTCTCCTCATCCTGCTTGGCCAACTACTCCACCCGAGTGCCAAGCTTGAGGGAGGAATTGAGATAAGCATCCCTATCCTTGGAAATTGACTGTTATCTTTTAATTCCCCCCACAAAAGCAACTATGCTCTAAAGCTTGGGTCTGGATGTAGTTGTCCAATTTCTCCATTTTAGCTTGCTCGATTTTTAGATTCTCTTTTAAGGTTACAACCAACTCTCATGACTCTCTCATGTGATGCCACATTCATCGTGAGCACCCACCAGCTAAAATAAATAGGAAAATAAAGTAAGAGGAAGAACAAATGAAGAAAAAAAAAGTAAGACAAAAGAACTATAATAGGAAGTATCGTAAGAAGCTTACTATAAATCTAATCAAGGAAAGACTCTTCCTCCATGACTTCAAATCGTACCAGATCAACAAGAAAAGCATACTTGGTCGCGATGGTCTGAGCAACCTTGCCACTGCTAACTGAGGTGTCCTTCCCATACTTCCTCCTCACTAAGGTCCATAACTCTATCCCCTTCTTTGACATTAGGGAAAAGGGCTCCTCCTCACAGTGGTCTTTTGGATAGAAGAGGGAGGGAGCCATTATAGCAGGGGTTGGAATGTTAGGGGAGGAGGGGTTAGGCTTAGACAGCTCGATTGGCAAAGCATGCATAGGCAACACTACAATTGCCACCTCAAATCGGAGCAAACCAAAGTGTTAGGACCCTGAACCCCCTTATAGACTTTGCCCAAATCGTGTGGCCATCAATTGGTGATCCATTGCCAGACGTTCTTTTATCTCCTTTGTGAGCCTTGGAGGCATTTTTGCAAAAGGAAAACAAGTTAAATAAAAAGAGTTAGTAAAGGGATAAGAAAAACACTAAAGACCTAGCTCACCTTTTGTCTCCTATGCTTTACTCTTCCTTGAGGCTCAAGGTCTCACCTGTATAGGGATGTTCAAATCTAACTGAGGGAGAAAAGGAGGAGGAATCAGGGTGTGCTGCTTCATAGCCTTAACCCGCTTAACCTCTATTGTAGTAGTCAGGTCCCGAGTGTGCCTAAGGCGAGGAGCTCCTCCTAACTCCATTAAGAAGGCACCCCAATACCCTTAGGGTGATTAAAAAGGAAATATTTTTCTTTTTATATCCCTTTGACTGATGAACTCTTCAAAGGGAACATCTTACATTCTTTTCGAGTTGAAAGATGTAGATGATCTTCTACCATTCTACAGAAAAAGTTGAACATGGCGTGTAGGGGATGCACGTTAAGCTCAAAATTTTCTTGGTGAGCCACGATATCCGTGCCAATTATTAGACGAATGCTAATAGGGGCGATTTGGCCAATAGTCAGTCCTCACTCATTACAAAAGGAAGAGAGAATTTTCTGAAGAGAAAATTTCACTCATTTGGCAGTCCTGCATATAAATTATTAAATTATGCTGGTCTAGCCCTGCTAGAGGGACCATTGCCTTAAATTTCGAGGGAACAAGGAAGCATGTGCAAATACCCTCTAGATCACACTCGGTTAATATCGAGCTCAAATCCCTAACCCTTATATTCTATCACCTATAGAGAGCAGGCCTTTTCTCCCTCAGTTTTGGTGATTGTTTAGGCATAGTATCATCCTATAACTTAGGAATAGGGGGGATGGACCTAGTTTAACAGGCCATACCCAAGCCAGCTCTATGGGCAGAAGAAGACATATCCTATAACCTTCATCGAATCAGTTACATCTCATCTTTCGAGTTCAATTCGGGTTCCATCACTCTTAGAATGAGGTTGTCCTCCTCCAAGCCCATCTACTCGTCCCCAAGACCTAAGAGATAAAAAGTTCATAAGGAGGAGCCTTAGAACTCATTTCTAGAAACTTGTAAATGCGAAAAGCTAAAAATGATGAGCTAAGAACTCAAGTAGAAAGGTAATAGAAGTTACCTAAAGAATAATAAAACAGAGGATAAGTTTGGAAGAAAAATATTATCAATAAGCAATCGTAGAAAATCCCAAAAAGCACGGGCACAAGACTTTATATGATAGAGAAATTTCCATAAACCGTCGTTGGAAGCTAAAGTGCTAAGGCACAAGAAGAGTCCCTTTTCAAAATTCAAAAGTCATCATCATCAAGGCGACAGTTAGAAAATGAAGATCCAATAAAACAAACCGTTGCCCTCGAAGTAGGGGCCCATATTTGAACTCAGAACCCAGATGGGCCCAATTTCAAGTCCAAAGGTAAGCAATAGTAACCTTATATCAAGCCATGAAAAAAAACCCTTTTTTCTTTAAATGCAAGCAATGCACCACTTCTTATAGACCAAACGCATATGGGATCACCGATTCCAAATGAATAGGAATTAATCAAGCCTATCAATCAGTGACATCAATATCACTTAGCCTATAAAGGACATTTGATAAACACCAATCTTAGAGATCTTTTAAACAATATGGTAGTAATGCATTATGAATCTTTTAGAATAATAAAGTTTTCACTAAACTACTCTTTTAATTGACTAAAATTAGTTTTTTTCTAAAATTGTTCATCTTCTCTTAATACCTTAATGCTGGACGAGGAAGAAATATTTGAACAATTTAAACTATTTTTTCTTATTTAAACTATCTGTTATAAAGGTATTTCATAATGTTTAAATGTTGGAACTTTTGATTAAGTAATTAGCAAGGGCTTTTGTATAGGAGTACAAGACATTAGTATTTGAGTCCTAATCTATCTAATTATTATGTTATACTAATGAACACTTATTTTTTATATCCTTATACTGTTACAAAGGAAGCACCAAACGTGCAGTTCAAATCGGTATTCAATTAGTTGAGAATCAAAGTGAAACCTAAGAAGTCAAAGATGGCTTTTGTCCACTCTTTTGATAATATCTTGAGCTATAGATAATGTTTTCGAGTCATTCAAGTGGCACTAGAAATTAGAATTTTTGAGCTTTCTAGCATATATTGCATGATAAAATTTTTCTTAAAATAAGTAAAAATGAAGCCTTAGAATTCAGGTTTAAAGGGCTGAAAAAGTCAAAATTAGTATAAAAGAGAATTCGAGTTTCAAGGGGCCTAGCCGCAACTTGCCTTGATAGTTGCCACAAGGGGTTTTACAGCTATCATAGGTGGCTGGTAACCACTAGAAAAAAAAAACACCTTACGGCCGCCATACTTCCTTTTGGCAATGGCGATACCTTGGACGCCTCTACCACGTGTCACATTATGATTCATTCGGTGTTTTGACTCTATTTTTTGATAATTTTGACAATGATTTTTACTATAAAAAGGCCCTCTATGTCTCATTCTCATATACTCTAATTTCCCTAGTTATTTTCATATTAGGAAATCTCACTCTTCTCTCTATTCTTGCAATCATTTCACAAATTCTAGGCCTCTCCTTTTTCTAATTAATTTTTCTTATATTAATTATGGCTTCACCACACAATAATTACTTAATTAAATTTTTGGTTTCTAATTAATTAATTTCCTCTTTCAAATTAGTTCCTTTTTGAATTAATTTAGCTCACCATCGCGAATCAATATGGACTTGAGATGTTGTCGTGTTATTTGAGCAACCCTAAGGTTCCTAATGCTATAACATGATTTCTTGAATAAACTCTAAATCTCTCTTTCTTTGCTCCATTCTTCACAAAGTTGGCTTCTGAAAACATGGTAAAATAAATATAAAAAAAAATCTACCTTTGTGAAAAGATGGTAAATAAGACCAAAATCAACAAATAGAACTACATGGTTCTGATTCCCGATATGATTATGCATATAAGGAATATGCAGGTAAGTTTAAAAATTATCCCTGAATTGCGAACCAAATCAACAAAATACTCACTTCTCCTTTCTAATTATTTTTATTATTTTTAGGATAATTTGTTGTTATTGCCATTAATTTTGAGATAATTAATTATTATTTTTATTTGGGAGATGTGTAATTATCCTTGAATCCTTATCAAGAGGCTGCAAATCATTGGCTCTCTACCGAAAAAATTGGTAAAAGGACTTTTATGTTACTCCATAGAGGTTTGTATTTTTAAGTGATGAATTCAATTGTAATGCCAATTAAAAAATAAGGGATATAATTTAGGGATAACAAGTGTAAATAAGCCTAAACTTTTTATGTCTGGAATATATTAAAAAATTAAAAATTCATTCACTTTTATTCTTAAAATATGCTTGGCATAATAATTTTAAAAGGGTAGAAGGATGAAAAGTTGTCATAAAGTTTTGGATTATATAAGTTTGTGGAATTCATTTGAAAATTTCACATTTTTTTTTAATTTGATTTAGTTATATTAAAAATCATAGAATTGAATTTGTAAAATTTAATTTTTAATTTTTTTCATATCGAAAACAAAAATTTGGATTTATAAATGAATTCCATAAAATTTTGTGAAATTTATTTATTCCAAACAAGGGACAAAAATTTAAAACAATTTTTAAATGAATTTTGTGAAACTAAATAACTCAACTTTTTATGACAAAACTATCATCCTTCCTCTACAAAGTGAAATCTTCAATTTTTACTTATTTAACTTATTAATTTTGTCAAAACTTGATAAAACCATTTAAAATTTATTTTCTTGAGGAAAATGCAAATATACTCATCAATTAGTAATAAAAAAAAGAGCATATAAAATTAGAGAGAGAAATAAAGGGAGAATAGAGTGAATATGGAGGAATATGAGAGTGTCCAATTTTGTTGATAGGAAGCCACATATATATAGGTACATAAATAGAACTTTAATAGAGTTCTATATAAATTAAGAAGATAAAGTTCGCAATAATTAGGAATATAAACTCCTAATCCATATAGAACATTAGCTAATTTCATAACATTTCCCTTGAATGTCCATTTTTGAAATAATGTATCTCGTTAAAACCTTAATAAGAAAAAACCCTATTGAAAAAAAAAATATTTGTGATGGAAAAAAGTACATTATTCTTTTCTTAAATAAGTATTGAAATACTGCCTCATTAAAAATCTTTATCAGGAAAATCCAGTAGGAAAAATCATGGTTAAAAAGAAAAAGAATACAATGCGTATTTATTCACTCTCATGAAGATATCATTTGAAATGTTTGAGTTTATGTAATCCAACTTTGTGTATCAATTCTTCAAAACTTATAATAGGAAGCATTTTGATGGGCAAATCAATAATATTGTCACTTGAGTGGTTGAATTTTAATATCATGGTTCTTTTATAGATCATGAGTAAAGAATACTTTTTGTAAGATACATTCTTCTTGTTTCCTTTAATATATCATCCATTTAAGGGAGACGAGCGTACATAATATTATCTCCATATAATATTGTAGGAATTTTTCTCTAGAGAAGTAGACTGTATGTACTATAAACAAAACACATTCTTGTCTTTCTTTATAAGTTGCTAAAATTTTTGCTTGGTAAAAGAAGTAGTTGCAATACTTCATTCCTTGAATGTCATGAAATAATTATACCTCCATATGTGAATGAATGACTTGATTATAATCTAACATAATATGAATTAGACAAGTAACCTTTATTTTCATCGACAATCAAAATTGATTTTGACATGTTAGTTGTAATATAAACTCATATCTATTATCTGATAAAGATATCAAAATATATACTTTAACTCCATTCAATTTTTTCATATTCGAGAAAAATTATATCTTGGAAATAAAATTTATAATATATCAAGTAATATGATTAACAAGATTTATTAGCACCTTTATTATACTAGGATATGGTATTTCAGGATCAACAAGTTCTTCATAATTTTCACAAAGTTGAAAATTGATAATTTTCTCATCAAGTGACCTTAAAGCCATTCAAATCCACGTAAAATCATTTTAATAACTTAGTCATATGCGCAGATTCATAGAAATATTTTAATTGATTAATTGCTTGATTTTCAAGCCAAGACAAAACTTTATATTCTTAATGTCTTTCATCTCAAATTCTCACCTTAGGAAAGTTATAATCTTTAGAAGCTCTTCAAAAGTTTCAATAATGTTTATGAATAAAATAATGATAAATTCATTTTCAAATCACTTTATAAAAATTCATGAACATAAAATAATATTATTATAATATTCTTTCAATAAATATTCACTAATTAAGATATCACCTTACTCATGTTAGCATAAAAAGTAAATATCAAATGTATGAAAGCATGTGACTTTCAACAAAAGAATATTATCTAATATTTTCTCAGCCATAAATCTCATTAAGACAATTATATCATATGTATTGAGTTTTTTTTTTAATCCATATAGAAATCTTGAATATATTTCTCAAGGTCTCGAGTTGCTTCCTTCATGCATTTTTCAATATTTCATAAATATTATTATCTACTAATCCATATAGAGCTCTATATAATTTAATTGAATAAATTTCTTGAGAATTTAAATTTATGCTTCAAGCAATTAAAATTCTTTTGAGATTTTCATATAGATATCTACATCAAGTGAACCATGTAAATAGGTAGTCACTAATCAATTAGACGCATTTTGAGTTGCCAGACTAATTTAATATCAAATTATAATTTCATCCACCAAATAAGAGTATTTTATTCTCATAATCAATGTCGGTTATTTGTGAAAAATTTGTGCAACAAATTTGCTTTATATCTTATAACCTCTTTTCAATTTCACACAAATATATATTTGTATTCCACTAGTATGATATCTCTAAATGTCCAAAATAAAACTTTAAAACTTTACTCTTTTTTAGGTAAATGAAATACCATATGAGTCATTCTATTTTGATCAATTAATTCTATGTCTATATTCTTCAATAGACTATACTCAAGATCCTCATAATTTTTCATAATTTCAAGCGTTATATTATATATAAAAATACTGATGATGTTATATGGATTCAACTTTTGTACAAACATGACATAATTTATTAAGATCTCATAGTTTTCATTCATTTCAGGAACCTACTTTTTTTCTAAAAATTTATTATTCATGTCAGGAGCTTCTTCCAGAGTTTGCTCTTCTAGAGCTTGACCATCTTGAATTTTTGCTCATTTTCTTTTTTTAGGATTTTTATCCTTGGAAATTATTGGTCTACCATGCTTCAGAGGTGCTTTAGACTCATAGGTAGTTTGTCCTTCAGGGACTTTAATTTTAACATAAGCATTTGCAGCTAGTGTGTGAGATTTAATTATCTCATGTTAGATCATTATATATCTGACAACTAATTTATAATATAATACAAATGAATTGTCTTTTAAAACTTTTAAATGTACACTACCTTACATGAGGATTGAGATATAATAACGATAATTATTTTCCAACTAATTTATTCTTCTAGCTGCTTATTTTCTCTCCCTAAAGTCGGGATCTATAACAATTGGCAAATTTGGCCTTCAATAAATGTCTCATGAAAAAATTTTAGACATTTAACCTTAGATAGAAATTTATACCTTACATATATTTTCAACCTCCTTTGAGGATCCATCTTAGTGCATTATAGTGGAGCAATTAGAACATATAGCTCACATTTAAAAGTTCCTCAATGATTTATATTCTGTTTCTAATCCAAAATCAAATTTTAAAGGGGAGGACCTATGATAACTTATTGACCTGAGTAAATGCTACTACACATAATAACATGCCCCTTAGCAAAAATAAGGAGCTTTGATCTCATAATAATTGCAACAATTTAATAAATGTTTATACTAAATCATTTGAGCATAAACAAAAGCAACAACAGGTTGTCCTAAAATTATTTCAATTAACATATGTCATAATCATTAAATATCTTATGTGTAAATTCATCATCATTCTCAAGATAAATTGTCTTGATAACATAATCTAAAAATTATATTCTTAATCAAATTGTTTGCATAAATAACATGCAAACTTTGGGTTGCAAATTGATTGCAAACTTCAAGTTGCAAGTTAATAAGAATCATATAATTAGCTTTTCGATGCATCCACAAAATATCTAAATAATTTACATAGCGGATGAATTGATCATTAATTTCCCTTTATATATTTTAGAAAATGCAAGCAGTTCAATTTGAACAAATTATTTGCGTAAATTTGACTGCAAACTTCGGGTTGAAAATTGATTGCAAACTTCAGGTTGCAAGTTAACAAGAATCATATAACTATCATTTCGATGCATCCACAAAATATCTAAATAATTTACATAATGGATGAATTGATCAATAATTTCCTTTTATATATTTCAAAAAATGCAAGCAATTCAATTTGAATACTACATTATGATTGATCAATAATTAATTTGCTTTGAGAATAAACTAAGCATGAATAATTCTAGAGATTTGAAGAGACTTTCAGTTCTTTAATAAATATGCATGTAAGGATCAAATTTTTCTTTTTCGCATCATCATTGATTGAAATGGTCCAACCAATCGTCAATTAATAAAGTACTTAGATTTGTAAACTTTCGGTTTACAACCACATCCATTTTAATGAATATCTTTGAAATAATGCATTATACATTAGTTCATCTTCGTTGTAATACTTGCTCCTCCGAAGCCTTTAAATATTCTTTCACTATCAAAGCCAAATTTATCTTTCAATTTTAGGTATACAGGGTATATAACCAATTGTTAATATATAATAATAAATTATTCTAATTAAATAAAAAAACTCCTAAAATAACTCTAAACAGGAAGTAAATCAGGATTCGGAATCCTTATCTGATATGGACTATTCGGACTCCACTATATATATGCTAATATATCCTAAATCAAGGGAAATCACAATCAATCTCTCCCCAAAATTGTGAGAGTTTAACAATGGTGCAGTGAGCGTGGAACACAGCTTCCACCTACGAAATAAATGAAGAAAAATCAAGCCATTACCAAACATAATTGAACCGAATCAGAGATTTAACCAAACCAATACACTGGACCAATCAAACTTGGAAAGAGGAAAGCCACAGCTCCTCCCTCATCCTCTCCTATCGTGCACTTGATCTTGGCTAGTTGTGGCATTCTCCTCGCGTGACCTCAACTCAGCCACACCCGAACAACGATCCAGCGGGCTTCAACTATGTCGCACCGTCTCCAGCCATCACTTGCTTATCCGCACAACCTACACCAGACCACCGCTGCAGTTCTAGCAGCTCCTCAGACCATCACACTTCAGCCACCTTTCGCGTTGCTCTCTAAAGACCCAATAGCAGATCGCGTCGCTCCTCAAGCCACAGCACGACTTTGAACGGTTGGATCTAGCGGCTATCTCTTTCTCTCTCTTCGATCCAGCAAGATGAGTTGGAGGCCAGCCAATCCAACCTCTTCCCAGCTACCATTAGTCGAGGTAATCTCATCAAATTGTCTTTCCGTTGAGCACCAACGTCATTTCTGGCCAAACAATCCCAATTTAGGCATGCTTTAACATTATCAATCTTTATTTTTTTGCTGCTTTCTTTCCTTTTTTTGTGGGTAATCTATTGCCTATCGATTTATTCACTTGGCATATGAACTCAAAACTAAATTTTTAACAATTAATTTGAATAGAATAATAAGAAGCAGCCATGGCATAAAATGGAAAAGTCGGACCATATCCTCCTATGTTCTAATGGATCCTGAAGGCAAGTAGAACAAGCACTACTTGGCGGCATCTTACAAAGAAAATGGAAATGCTCTTCACTTGATCTGTTCTTCGGTCACTCCTCGTGGTCTCATGCTGGAGCAAACTAGATGAAACTCCTTCAAGTGCTTGTTTGGGTCTTCATTCTCTAATCCACGGAAGATAGGAAGTATGTGTATTAAGCTTGATTTCAGCTCAGATGCCACCTCCAGAGTTGGATAATTAATGCATAGGGGTTGTTGCTCTACCAGAGGTGCGTGTAGCTGTCTCACTGTCTGCTCCTCAGCCATGACTTCTTCAGACTCAATTCTTGTGCCTTCAAATTTTGCTAGAATTTCGGGTGCTGGTTTGTCGAAAGGAGATGTGGATGTCGTGGCTGCTTGTTCCTTTCACAGTCTTGCTGCTTTCCTCAATGCACAGGCGCACTTCTTGATTTCTAGATAAAAATCTAAGTTAGCCTTATCAGATTTGGCATCAAAATCAAAAATCAACAAATCAAATTTAAATTAGTCCCCAACAACGGCGCCTAAAATAATTCCTGATTTCCTAATCTAGATAAATTGTAGATAGGAAAAGAAGGGTTGAACCTTAGAGACTAATAAAGTCTGATTTTTAATTTGAAACCAGCTTATAAAGACAAATAAATAAAAGGGGGATTTTTGATCAAAAAACAATTGAAAATAGTAACTAAGTAACAGAAAAAGATAAAAAAAAAAACTAAATACCAATAGAGAAGACGATTCAGCCAAGGATGATTCACAGCACGACATTCTCTTTATCGATCATTGATACAAAGATAACTCTAAAAACTGAAAGATTGGCAGGTTATAATCTTTGGACAAAAGCCTCCTAAAAATCTTTTTGTAATATTAGATTACATAGACAAAGTGCTAGAATAATCCCTAATTAGTGAACAATCATAAACAAGCGATAGAATTTAATTCACTAACAGCAGTACAAATTAGAAAGACCCTGCCCTATTCAACAAACTCACAAGCGTGGTTCATTTAGAATAGATTGTGGGTTTTCATAATATAATTCGAAGGCTTGGACGCAATTAAATTATATTATGTGCTACTTATTCAATTCAGTTAGACAATACAAATCTCAACCTTATTGATAGCTATGTGCTTTCCTATAATTTTAACAATGGGCCCTTATTGGACAAATAATAAGAAAACACTAGAGATGGGGTTTCTCATAATTATAGAAAACACATAAAAGCCAAACCAATTTAAAGAGCATACTTATCGCGTTTAGAACTCACGATTGCGAAGAATTCCTGCTTGAATTCAACCCTTGACTGAAAATATTAAGCTTAGCCGCTCATGACTGTGAAGAAAACGAAGAAATAAAAATGGATTTGGCATTTTATTTTAAGCGTGGAAATGGAAAAATAATGGGGAGGAACAAGAAGCCGATCCCCTCTTACAAAACTTCAAAAATATATATGAGAATAATAAATCCCTAAAACTAAATAATATCTTTGTAAAATAAATCTAAAATATTTAATTATCTGTAAAATCCCTAAAAATTCGGACTAGCTTGCACTTAAAAGATTTCATCGGGTCTGGTAAGATTTGTCAAAATCTAGGTCGCAGCTCTTTAGCGCTTGCCCAAGCGCTACTACAAAACTTCTAGAAGCATCTCTCTTTCATGCGGGCTGGCTACATAGCGCTTGCCCAAGCGCTATTACAATACTTCCAGTAGCTCTTCTCTCTCCTGGACTGGTCTCTCCCTATGCTTGCCCAAGCGCTAAATGCTGACTTCCAGAAGCATTTTTAAGGACTTAGCACCAATGTGATAGCTTTCACCAAAACTTCCGAAATTAGCCTCCAAAGCTTCCTTTTCAACAAATCAAGCATTTTCTATGGAAAATATGGAAACCAAATGAAAAGTCTTCATTTAAGCCAAAAATCACCCATAAACAATAATCAAATATATAACATTTTATGCTTAATTTACAGGCTATCACACCAAAATTTTTCTATATAAATGCTTAAAGAAAAGGCAAAAATACCCTAGGATGATGCTTTCCTTCTTCTTGTTGGCGAAAATACATAAAAAAAAATTTATTGTGCCTCCTTTTTGGGTCGATTTCTCATCAACCTTCAATGAAATCTAGTGACAATAATTGTGAAAGCTCTCTCCTCGACCTCCATTCTCATTTCTACCACTAATTTTCTTTTTTACTTAAAGTTGCAAAATGCAAGCATTTCATATTCCAGCTAAGTATTTTCTTTCTTGCAACTTTAAGGGATTGATGTGAATTAAAATCAACTCCTTTTGTGTATTTCATTCTTTCTATTGAGGCTTTAGATAGAAATAGTAAAACCACTATTTAGTAAGGCTGTTGTCGAGCCTATTATGGCCAAACGACTCAATGATATTTTAAAGTGATTGCATATCTTGAATCCCATAAAATTTTGAGTATTTTGGTGTATGATTCGTTGGGTTTGGTTACATTTTAATTTTTCAATGACCCATGCTCTGTAGCAGTTGTGACGATAGTTTGGCAATTAGTTTTTTCAAAATACAAGGATACATGAATTAATTTTGATATTTTATAGGGATAAAATCATAATTTTCTCTTTATCTCTCTCTTTTGCATAACCCTTTGGCATTGAATTAATGTGAGAAAGTGGAAAATTTGGATGGAAGGATAGCATAGTCTAACATAAACAAAATTTTGGGAGATATATAATGTATTTTCCAAAATGCAAAGATATGCAAGTTAATTTTAATATTTTATAGTGACAAAATCATTTTTTTTCATATTTATTTGTATCATTTCTAATGGTAAGATTTATTTTTAATAACTTATGTGGCTACTATAATTGCTAGGATCATTATTTCAACTATGATCTCATTAATATTCTCAATGATAAGTATATATTTATCATTATTCATGTCCATGCCAAAATCATATATTATTGCATTCACTTCAGTGAATGCATAAAATCTAATTGGATAGACATCGCTACACCCATATATATGTTATTCCATGCATTTTAGAAAATGGAGCAAAATCTAGTTAGGCGACCTCATGATCTTTAATAAGATCTCTTTATTTTTTCCAATGATATAAATGATATGAAAAATCGAAAATATATCTTAAAACCTTCCGTCTCGATATTGCTACTTCATGAGCATATTCAAAGCATAAATATCATTGGCAATTCTAGATCAGTGGCTAATATAGGTTTCAAACATAATAACAGTAATTTTTTAATTATATTTAAAAATAAATCAATCAATTCTCAAAATTGATAGCATATATATAATATATGTCAATATATAATAATAATTATAATAACAAAGCAAAAATCTTAATGTTACAAAATTAAAATTACTTATAATTTTACAAGTGCATTTATAATGCACTTTAGTAATTTTACCTTTTTTTCAAACCATTAAAAAAAGGATATTTAATTAAATCAGTTCTCGCTTTGTACTTTGCATTAGCTTTCTCTATCCCTTTTTACATTTTTTAATTATAATATTCTCTTGAACAACTCTCTTACTAATGATATTCTCTTGAATTCCACCATTAATGATCAAGTCAAAGAGTTCTCCTTTTACTACACTTTGAGTTCTAAAAAGCTTGTGTCATTGAGTTGATTCTTCTAATTTTGGTGAAAGCATAAACTTTCTCACCATATACACAGTCTCTTCTTGTTCATATTCTTCTTCATCATCATCCCCATCAGTTCCACATAACACATCTTCTTCATTGTCGACTCCTTTTTTTACCACATTAACTAATTTTCTTTTTGGAGACTCATTTGGAACGATGCTAAGGTCCATTACACTTGTAACACTTGATAGTTGCAGGTTTGAAATAAGAGTTCTGAGCTTTCAAAGTATTTTACCTCCAATTATTAAAATTTCCATATTGGCTTTTTTTACTTTGGCACTGCCTCAATTTTAGAGGCTTCTTCAGTTTCTGTTCCCTTCTACTTCTCGGCTGCAACTTCGTTGTCATACTTTCGAAAAGGTTCTTGTGCCACCATGATAGGTCCCAATCAGAGTTAATAAAGATTTAGTCTAAGCAGTTTGATAATTTTTTTTTCCCCTCTTCTGCTGCAGATACAAGGATTTTAATAGGAGAGAAAATAAACCAACTAGTCCTATTCTAAAGGCCACAAACGGCACAATTGAGTGAAAGTAGGCAAATATGCTGCAACAATCTCAACAGCATATCTGATTTATTCAACATGAAACTGATTAATAAAATAATTGATTAAAAACAATTGTAGCAGTAAAACGATAGTTTTGCAGCAGCAACTTAGTCCTCAAACTTCTTATTCATCACGCGAGTCCTTGAATACCTTCTTGGTGGAGTGCTAACATTACCTCCCCCTCGAACAATAACCTTGTCCTCAAGGTTAAGGTTTGCATAGTTCTCTTTGATGAAGTTAGAGTCAACCCAAGAAGCATCTTCGGGTAGCAATTTCTTCCACTTAATTAAGTTCTGTTCAACATATTTGGCCCCTCTCTTAATCCAGCGTGTATCCAATATAACCTCAGGTTCTAAAATCAGCTCACTATCATCGAAAATTGGAGGCAATGATTGAGAAGTCAGAACTGTATCACCAACCCGTTTTCTCAAAAGCAACACATGAAAAACTGGATGGATGCGAGACTCAACTGGAAGTTTAAGTTTATAAGCTACCTGCCCAATTTTTTCCTCAATCTGAAACGGGCCATAAAATCTGCAAGCAAGCTTTTGATGCTGTCGAGCAATCACAGGCTGTTGGCGATAGGGATGAAGTTTTAAAAATACCCAATCACCAACTGCAAATTGTACATCACGCCTTTTTGCATCAGCATATTGTTTCATTCTATTATTGGCAGCCGCAAGATTAGATTCCAGCTGTAGCAGTAAAGCATCTCTAGAAAGGAGATTTTGATCAACTTCATTGACAGAACTTGTACCTTCACAGTAACGTGGAATGGTAGGTGGCAGTCTCCCGTATAACGCCTGAAAGGGAGTCATTCCTGTGGATATATGGAAGGTTGTATTGTACCAAAATTCCGCCCAAGGCAGAAAAGAATACCATCGACGAGGCTGTTGAAACACAAAGCAGCGAAGATATTGCTCAATACAACGATTAACCACCTCCGTCTGTCCGTCTATTTGTGGATGATAAGCGAAACTCATCTTCAGCTGTGTCCCTGACATTTTGAAAAACTCATGCCAAAATTGACTAATAAATATTGGGTCACGGTCATAGATGATGGTTCGTGGAATTCCATGAAGTTTAACTATGTTTTGAACAAATTTTTCAGCCACCACCTTGGCTGAATATGGGTGAGTCAACACCAAGAAGTGAGTTGATTTGCTCAACCTGTCAACCACAACCAAAATAGAATTCTTACCATATGAAGTTGGCAATCCATCGATGAAATCCATAGTAATGTCATCCCAAAGTTGGCAAGGAATTGGAAGAGGCTGGAGGAACCCAGTCGGAGATAAGGCCTCACTTTTGACACGTTGGCAAATCTCACAAGCAGCTACATACTTCTGCACTGATTTATACATTGAGGGCCAATAGAATTGCTGAGCCAGCCTTTTATATGTTCTCAAAACACCAAAATGGCTGCCAAGATGAGAACTATGGATCTCATACAATAATTGCTGAATAATGGGAGATTGAGGGGGTACAACAACCCTATTTTTATAGCATATCAGTCCATTCTGCCACTTGTAGGGGCTGCTAGAATTGGTTGAAGCTTCCTTGCTAATCTTGAGCATATAAGGATGGGTTTTGGCTTCGTCTTTGATTGTATCGCATAATTGATTTTGGGAAACGAACAAAGCGTCTAGACTTGGGCTGCCAGAAACCCTAGATAGCGCATCAGCAACTCCATTTTCTTTCCCCAACCTGTAACGAATTTCATAATCATACCCAAGGAGCTTAGAAAGCCATTTTTGTTATTCAGGCGTCACCACCCGTTGCTCCAATAGGTGTTTAAGGTTGCGTTGGTCTGGGGTGAATTTATCTTCACAATTAAAATAGAGTCCTTGAGCACGCCGTTTCTACATTTGGTCCCAAGTTAATCGGCATATGGGAGTGTCTTTTTTAATTAGCGATGAAGTGGAGGATAAAACAGGAGTCGCCGAATCAGGTCGAGCGATTCGCTTTTACCGAGAAAGCTAGTCGTCTCTCATTCTTGCCAAACTAATTGCATCCTTCAAGGTTTTAGGTTTGAACATACGGATTCCATCTGCAATCTCAGATTTCAGTCCGCCCATAAAGGTACCAACTAGCGCTTTCTGGGTCCATCCTCGAACCTTGTTGCTGAGCCTTTCAAATTTTTTCTGATAATCATGCAAGGAGCCGATTTGACGAATTTTAGACAGAGATTCGTCAAAGTCCTCACAATCGGTCGGACCAAACCTCGCCCACATCTCGTCTTCAAAAATCTCCCAAGTTACTTCCTTTCCTTCTTCCTGGTATGTTCTTTACATCCATTGCCACCACTCATTGGCTTCCCCCTGCATGTGGTAGGAGGCTAAGGATACCTTTTCAGCTGCTGGTGTAGCTTGGAAGTTAAAAAATTATTTGGCTCGTGTGAGCCACTCTGTTGGATCACTGCCAGAGTACTTTAGAAACTCAAGCTTAGTCAATTTTGAGGAGAACATTGGCCTTCCTCTTTCTGTTGAGTCGTTTCTGCTATGGTGCTGTGGTTGGCTCGAACGCTTAGCGGAGTGTCTAATACTGCCATCTCAGTTGGACAACACTGTTTCAGATAATTTTGACATCATGTCCTCTAGGCGTTGTAATTTATCAGCAACCCCAGTTTCCATACGTCCCACAGTGTCTTGAAGTTGTCCCAACCCTGCTTCAAGAGATTCAATACGTTCTTTGTTAGTGGCCATAAGTGGGAAGAGAAAAAGAAATGGGGTAGATTGGCTCTAATACCAATTGATAGGTCCCAATCAGAGTTAATAAAGATTTAGTCTAAGAAGTTTGAAAATTCTTTTTTTATCCCCCCTTCTGCTGCAGATACAAGGATCTTAATGTGAGAGAAAATAAAGCAACTAATCCTATTCTAAAGGCCACAAACGGCACAATTGAGTGAAAGTAGGCAAATATGCTGCAACAATCTCAACAGCATATCTGATTTATTCAACATGAAACTAATTCATAAAATAATTAATCAAAAATAATTGCAGTAGTAAAACGATAGTTTTGCAGCAGCAACTCAGTCCTCAAACTTCTTATTTGTCACGCGAGTCCTTGAAGACCTTCTTGATGGAGTGCTAACACATCACCATCGCTTTTAAAGCTAAAATTCTAGCCTACTGTACACTCATCACCATCAAAACTGTAATTTTATATATCTTGAAAAGATGGTGTAAGTCTCTTTCATTATATCACGACTTGTTGATTATTACTCTCAGTTAAGTTATTTCTTGCCTCCAATATCTTAAGAACTCAGCAGTATATTTGTTGACCTTATAGGTAATTTTGATACAATTCAAAAAGGTATTGCTTATACTCAAGAGGTAGAAATCTTTTCCTCCAGAAATTTACAAGATTGTGACCTTCTCACCTTCTAGTTTCTTTCAAATGATCTCATTATACAAATGTTCCTCCTCTTAATTAATCGATAAGTGAGAACTTTAATTTTTTTAACTATGGAAATATCGGCATATTGAAAGAATCGATCAATTTCAATTAACCAATCCAAAAACTCCTTATGCTCCATTTATTTTTGTAAAATAATTTGTAGAAAAATATTTTTCACAATTTTCCATTGTTTGGGGCATTCAAAAAAATAAGTCAACAGAAAATATTTTTCTGGTCAAAAGAAATTAAGTCATTTTTAAGAAAAATGATTTCTAATTTTCAAGAGCGTAAAATATTTTTCAAATTTTAACAAACTTATTATAACCTTATGAACTTCATATTTTGTTAATTTACTAATCGTCGGTAGCCACTATCTTCACTTATAAATCACCACTACAGGCCACTATTGGCCACCACCACCGGTCACTGACAACTTTTATAGTTTATACTCCCTCTGATCCATTTTGTTTGCTTGTTATTTCTTGTTTGGATGCCCAAAATATTTGCAAGATTTTTAAATTTAAAAATGTAAACAATTATTTTTTTATAATAATATTTATGATTGTTCATTAAATGAAAGACTTTTATTAATATTTTAAAAATTAAAGGTAAAATAGAGTAAAATAATTTTTGTTGACTAAATTCTTAATATACATATTTTGTCAAACCATGTAGATGATAAAATGGAGAGAGGAAATAATTTTTTTTTTTTTTTTTGCATTATTATCATATTTAACAATAAACTTTTTAAAATATGAAATTTATATTATTATTATTATAATCTTATGAGTTAAAAATGTTAATTTTTTAAACTAATTTTTACATTGCAACCAAACAACGGAAAATAATTCATTTACAAAATATTTTTCAAAGAAAACATTATTCTTTAAAAATATTTTTCAAAATTAAGTTATTTTCTGAAAACAAATGAAATCTTAATGTCTATACAGGGATATTCATCTTTAATTTGAACTCATCATTAATTCTCACAATAATTGCTTAATGGGACCTGAAAACCAGTTTGAAATCTCCAAAGCTAAAGGCCTGTTTGAAACAAATGAATTCCACTAAATTTTATAGAATTTATTTGGAAATCCAAAATTTTATCTTTGGAATGAAAAAATATGGATTTAAATTTTATGAATTAGATTAGTTTAGTTTAAATCCTATTAAAATTATTGAATTTGCAAACGAATTCCATATATTAACCCACTAACATTTATATTGACTAAACTGTCATTTCACTCAAATATTATTGACTAAACTATCCTCATTTATTTTTTTTAGTATTTTTTTAAAGGGTATAAAGTTGCTATTGTGTACGACTAATCTAAATAAATTTTTAATTTTGAATATATTTTAATCTATTAATAAAAATATTTAAAATTTTAAAATTTAATTAATTAATTATGGTGGAATATGAGTGATTTATTTATATTATTATTTTTTTTAAATTATTATGTCAAGGTTATTTTAGAAAATAAAGACAAATGAATTTTCATTTAAGAATTGTTCCAAACATAATTTTATGGAATTCAATTAAATTCCTTATTTAAAATTGTAGCATATCAAACAGACAAATTCATTTATAAATGAATTCTATTTGAAATTCATTTGTTTCAAATGGTACCTAAATAAAAAGCTTGTGAATCTAGAAAAATCGGGCTAAATCATTGGGTTGGATCAAACCGATTCGAATCGAACCGGATCGGACCAGCGACCTAATTTTCCTCCTTTTTCTTTCTTTTCTTTTCATCTTTCGCTCTCAGCGCCACACCCTTCTCTCTCTCTCTCTCTTTGTCTCTCTTCAATCACTCTCTCTACAACACTGGCCACCACTGAATGGCGGCAGCGCCTCGCCATCACGCACCACCGTGCCTCTGTCTCCTCTCGCGCTTTCGTTCCCAGCGAACCCAGCTCCTCCTCTTGCTTTCACCTCAAATGGTTATTATTTGAGGATTTTAATTAGTTAGAGTATATTGAGCGATGAATTGGTTATAAGGTATGAATAAATTAAAATAATTGTTGGGTGAATGATTTGGTAAACTTAATGTAATTTCTGGGATAGGAATAAATTATTGGATTTGTTAATTGCAGAATTGTAATGGTGATAAAAGCGATTTGATTACAAGTTGAGTAACTGATTTGCTTAATTTTGATTACAGACAATTAGTGGATGAGTTCATAGATTGGATAAATTGTTGGTGAAGATCAATTTAGTTAGGAAAGCCTTAGTAAACTAACCAAATTTAAGTCATTGCTGAATAATTTGATTGAGGTCAATTTATATATAAATAAAAATATATGTTGAGGCCATTAAGAATTATTGCTTGAGTAATTAAAAAAGTAAAAATATATATATTATGATTTTCAAGGAATTAAGAGTGAAATAAGGAATAATAAATTAAATAATGGTTGAGTATTTGGAGATTAAAAATAAATTAAGTAAAAGATATTTATTTTTGATAAAGCATCAATTATTTCAAAATTAAAATTATATCATGTGAATTATTTTGGTCGTAAATTATGTTACTATTAAAGAATATGATGAATTGATAAAAGTTTTAAATTTGAGGTTAATAGAGGATGTTATAATTTATTGAATTGAAGGTTTATTGTAATTTTTATATTAAGAGTTGATTATAAATTGTTATTTTGGGGTTGCATATTTGAAATAATTGATTGACCCATGGATGGATTGTGTAAGGAGTAATTGTTAAGTATATTGAGTTGTTATATATATATATATATATATATATATATATATAGAAAGTTATATTCTTAGAGAAATATTGCTAAAAATTTTAATAGGAATTTGAAAATTTAAAACAGATAAACATAAATAAGTTTATTAAATTAATTCCTTAAATATCTTAGTTAAAGAATTTAATTGTCTGATATTATTTTCTTTTATTATATGAGTCTTTTTAGAGCGACTGAGTTGTTCTACTGTTCCTGCAAATCAAAATCTAAAGTAGAGTTAAATTATTCTGATATCACTGTAAGCAGTAATAAATTGTGCATACCATCATCTGCATACTCGTATTCTATATATATAACATACACTCTATATTATTTAAATATAATCAATTTTCAATTCTTAACTTCATTGTTATTATATTATTAGTACTATTCATTTTATAAATATAATACTACTGTTGTACCATGATACAGAATTATAACCTATAATCATATTTATATATTATATATGATTTATTTTATTAATTGAATTAATTGTGATGTGATAATGATGTGTTTTGTATCTAATTTGGGATGATGTTAGCCAAGTATAGGGATCGGCATCCTATAATCATATATATATATATATATATATATATATATATATGAGAAAAGTAGGTTAATAGCGGGTGGATAGATTTGTGATGCCACTAATTAATTTTCATATGTTGTGATTATTTGAAAGTAACATAATTGAATATATTGATGTTGCGACACGTGTTTGATAAATTGTGTATCCATTTTATAATTTGTGGAAACATTTTGCTTATTTGTGTAGATTATGCATTATTTATTATTATTCACTAAGTTTGCGAAACTCACCATTTTTCATAAACTTTTTCACGAAGTAAGAGTTTGCTAATTATAAAGACTCTGTTTTTTTCTTTGTAAAGATCTAATAATTGATTCTAGCTCTTAAAAATATGAGTATATATGTGTCTGCATGTTCCACATAGATTTATTTGGTTCTGGAGTTTAAGACGATGAATTTATATTTGATTATGTAAAAATTAATGGTGAGCTGACTAGTAAACTTGTGGAGTATTTTTCAGCTATCATGATGATTTATGACTTGAGCGTTTGTCCATTTTATGAACGATGAGTTTTTGTGTAAAATGTATATTTTTATATATTTATGATGAGGCTTGAGCCATGAGTTTTATGAGATGTTGAGGCTAAGATTATTATTTGATTGATTATTTGAACGATGTTGTAATATGGGTTTATTGTTGCAAGAGTCAGATGTTATTATGGACAAATTTTTCATAATTTAGACTTACTACAGGCATTAGGGTTTTAAATTCATTCAAATCCTAATACTAATCAAACCCATAGTTTAGATCGTGATAAGTATTTTCTATAACTTTTCTGGTATAATATTTTAATATATCTAATTTGATATCTGTATTTTCTTATTGACAATAGAAAAGATATAAGAAATTGGGTAAAAGGATGTAGGAGTGTAATGGCAGTAAATATAAGAAAAATTTGTGTATTTTAAAAATTGATGGAAACGAATTAGATGTATTTGGTAAACTACAAAAATTACATTGCACTTTTCAACAGGAAGATTGGATGCCCTGTCATATAATAAGAGCCCTGTACGTAGAAACAAAGGAACAAGGGCAGATTATGAAGCTTAGCAAGTCCATTTTACTGTATCATATGTCATCATCCATTAATTAAGTGTTTCATATGTTTCATCACGTCAGGCTCATGTTTTGATTACGAATTTAAAAATTATTTCTCCACTACTATTATTAAATAATCTAAAATTATAAAAGTGATTTAGACTACACAACAACTATTTTTTTATATTAAGAAGGCTTAATCATAAAAAAAGCATGAATTGATAAAGTTTTTTTAAATTTAGTCAATATTTTTAATTTTGTCGATCAATATCTTGTACTTATTTTTCTTTATCAATTGTAGTTTCTGTTTAGAATCTGTTAATATTTGCTGATGTGTCTATTAATGGGATCCAATTTTTTTCATATCACGTCCACTTAGACATGTCATGTAAGAAAACTAACTAAAGGCTTAATTACCAAAAAAAGTCTGAACTTATGAATTTTTTTCAAATTTGATCAATACTTTTGATTTTATCAATCAATACCTTGTATTTATTTTTTTTTTATCAAGTGTGGCTTCTGTCTAGAGTCTATTAATGTTTGCTGATATGTCCATTAATGGGGTCCAATTTTTTTTATATCACATCCACGTGGACACGCCACATAAGAAAACTAACTTGAATATAAAAATACATTAAACGATATCGTTTTGCAGTAGGACACTATCTTCAGTATTTTTATATTTTGCTTGTTATTTTTTGAGGATAAATAAATGTTAGATATTTTTATATGACTTGTAAACCTAATAGATGAGTTCTTATCTGCCAAAATGTATAATCATATAAAAAAAACTGATGCCTCAATTTACGTTAAAATTGATAAAAAATAAAATTAAAAGATTGACAAAATCAAAAGTATTGGCCAAATTTTAAAAAAATGCATAAGTTCAGGTTTTTTTTTTGTAATTAAGCATTTAGTTAATTTTTTTTTACATGATATATTCACGTGGATTTGATATGAAAAAAATTGGACCCTATCAACCAACATATAAATAAATATTGACAGATTCTAAACAGAGGCTACAATTGATAAAAAAAAAATAAATACAAGATATTGATTAACAAAATTAAAAATATTAATCAAATTTAAAAAGAACTCATAACTTCATACCTTTTTTTTTTTTTTTTGATTAAGCGTGTTAAGAAATGCTAGTGCATTAAAATTGGATAAACAGTAATTAAAGCTTAATGAACAGTGAGTCAAGGGCTAGGTCATATTCCAATAGGACACGTGGTTGATGGAATTCAATTTTTGAAAGTCTTAGTGAAGGAGTGCCATTATTGGGGCCTTTCTTCGCTTACCAACTGGGAAATTGTTTGTTTTCTAGTGGAAAGTGGGAGACATGGAGATTGATCGTTGATGTGAAGGGGGAAAAAGTTTGAATGGGTTATAACAGAATGGATGGAAGGAAAGAAAGGGAAGGAAATAAGGGTTAAACCTAATGGATCTTCTTATAATAAATATTAATAAATTTATCAAATTGGGATTCAGTTAACAGAAACAAAAGAAGATTGTGATAGAATAATAAATTTGGGAAAAATATAGATTAAAGGATAATACTTGCATACACCCAAGCCTAAGCATGATTACTGTTATAAAAGCGACGCTTTCAATTTCAAAACCATTATTTTTAATTATAAAAAATGTGAACTCAAAATCGAACTGGATTTAGTCAATTTTTAAAACGGTTTTAGAATCATCGATTTTGATTTTGTTTCGATTTTAAATCGAAATTAAATAATTTATTTTAAACTGTTTTTTAAATTTGTATTATGAATACATAATAATAATAATAATAATAATAATAATAATAATAATAATACAATGAAAAAAATTAAACCAATATAATAAAAAATTTTAAAAAGTATTTTAAAAAGTATAATACAGCAAAATAATAAATTGAATTTTTTTTTAAAACATATTTTTCAAGATTTCAAACTGGAATTGCAGGTTTCATTTTTAATTTGAAACTAATAACTATTAGTTTAGATTTTAACTAATTCAGTTTTGATTTGAAATCGAATGTCTACCCAAGCTAATTAAAAAAATTGCTACTGTTTTTCTTCCACTGATTGGTTAAGAATTCACTCTTTTGAATAAAAAAAAAATGTTTTTGATTAGTTTAATTCATGGATGAGCCGTTTTTGATTAGTTTGATTCATGGATACTGGTATAGTTACGTCATTCCTGAATTAAGTTAGCTTATTAGACCTTCCGCTGTAACAGACGTATTTGGACTCTTATAACATTATACCAGCTCTCATTTGGCTTCACTCTTCAACGTTAGGCGCTGTGATTTTGTTGTCAATTGCAGCCTAGAAAATATAAACTGTCATTTCAGCTCAATGGAAAAGTAAAGCATGCATACAAACTCAGATGCAATTGAAGGTGATAAACGACAAACTCTTCTTATAAGAACACCAACTTCAATTTGTAGCTTTAGCATTTACAGTGTTAGTTTTAGAATCAAGCAGTACTTTAGTTTGCCTATTTTCTTCAACAGCATTCAACCCATTAGAAGTCATAACACTCTCCTCTCTATATTCATTGCTTCCCATGGCTCTCATAACGCTATTGATCTTTGGAGGCTTCTTAACAGGTTTTGGTTGTGGCACAGAACGATTCGTAGCACATTTTCTGATCCAAAAAAACCCAAGATAAACTGTCAGAATCTTAAATGATATAAAAATATATATAAATAGACAGCAAAAGAAACAGTAAAACCCAGAAGTGGAAGATCAACAGACATGGTAGAAGCTTTATTTTTCTGGTATGACTTGAAGTTTGTCAAATGGACAGTGGCCTTTGGCAAGAAGCTGCTACTCACAAGGGCCATGAACCGACGATATTAAAACACTGATCTATGGGAATGAGCAACTGAATCTAGCTAGAGAGTCATTTTATAGGCAAAAGCTTCCCTACAACTTCAATTATGAGAATATTTTATGTGGTGTATGAGTAATTATGAGAATATTTTATGTGGTGTATGAGCCTACTCAGGCTCATACACCAGACAAAAGAGTAGTAGGCTCATACACCAGACAAAAGAGTCCATGATAATTTTTTTTTTTTTAGTACTGAAACTTAAATCAATTGTCCAAATCATATTCACACTTACCATTAGACTATGCCTTAAGCAATACATGACAATTTTTCGAAATAACAATTATCCATTATTTTAGTGTATGGGTGGTCCAAACTCCACATGCTATCTAAGAAATTTAGTACATAGATTTAGTATTATTTAGTTATTTACCTAAACTATTTGGGTGGCATATATTCAATTGATTGTAGACATGATAAGTAAGGGTTATTGTAACTTTGAAATTTAAATATGAACATTTTTAATTATTTTATTTTCAGATTTTGGAATTTTAGAATTATTATTATTAATTAAAATTTTTAATGGCTAAATATGGGAGAGATATTTGATAATTGGGAGATTTTATAACACGGAAAATGTTATAAAACATAAGAAATAGAGAATATATATAAAAATATAATAGATAGAAGAAGAGAGAGTAAAGAAAAATTGATTTAGTATTACTAATCTTGGTTACACAATCTATAAGATTAAAAGCTTATTTATAAGATATCAAGAGTTATCTCTAAGAGATACAACCTTATACTAAAAGATATAACATTTCATCCCAAAAGACATAACCCTTCATTTCAAAAGATATGATTTTTGGATAAATAAATAATATTTAATATAAACTTATGACATTCATTATATTATATAGTTTCATAACACTTTTCTATAAATGTCCATTATGCAAAGAACATGCCTCATTAAAACCTTACTAGAAAAAAATCCCAGTAAAGGAAAAAGAGTACAGTATCTTTGTGTTTTAAAATTTTATTTCTTTTCCTGATGAAGACATCACTGCTTATTTTTTTCTTCAGTGTATCATTCCTTTAGGGAATATAATATACTTTAATATTATCTCCAATAATATTATGGAACTTGTTTTCTATGCAAGCATACTGTATGTACCTTGTACATATCAAAATATTAATTCAATTAGACATATTACTTGCTTGCTTAATAAATTGTGATGTCTTTCATAAATAAAAAATATATATCATACATCAATCATTATGAGTATAATGATCCTTAAGATATATATTCCATATGGTACTATAATACTTCAGAACATAGTATTTTCATTATTGCAAAAAGATATAGTACTTTAGGATTAACGAGTTCTTTATCTTGTTAAATGATCGTACAACTATCAATTTCATTAATGGGTGAGTTCTATCTATATAAAATCATTTTAATCCCTTGGATTATATGTACTGATCAATGGACATAAATTCCATTTATAAAATATTCGCTCGTCAAGGCGAGATAAAATTTTGTATTTTCAAATTCTTTCATTTTAAATTTCTTATGTAAATACTTCACTGCTTTTTGGAGCTCTACTGGAGTTCTATGAGATTTATATTATCAACATTCACAATAATAATATTAAATTCAGATTTAAACCTTTTTATAAAAACACATGAAAAAATTAGATATTTCTTTATATATATATATATATGTATATATATATATATATATTGAGGTGATTGTACCACATACATCTATATTACTTTAATTCATACAAAAATCTTTTATATGTTTTAAGCATTTTAAATCCTTTAGGGACTTTCGTATATCTCATCAATAGAAACACGATGAATATATCATATATTCATTTTTCACAATAGATCACGTGATATTTATTTAGCCATATCTTTAAGGTGATTATATCATCAGATTTCCTTAATCTGTAAAAGTTTTTATAATTTACTTGAATACATTTTCAAGGGTTTCAATTTTCATGCTTCAAGCATATTTTTAGTTCTTCAAGGATTATCATTATCAAGTAATCCATATAGAGCTCTATATAATTTCTCGAGAATTTGAATTTTATGCTTCAAACAACTTAAATCCTTAAGGGATTTTCATATATAGGTATATAAAATGAATCATATAAAATAAACAATCATTTTATGTCTATATATTCCCAATAAGACTTATATTCAAGATCCTCATAATTCTTCATAATATTAAATGTTATTGCATATGCAAAAGTATAATCGATATTTATTTTATATCGATTCTATCTTTTCTTAACATGACATAACTTGTCGAAATCTCATTATTTTCATCGAATTCATTGATTTTAGGTATCTGAATTTCTTCTGAAAATTTATTAGTCATGTCTATGGTCTCTTCTGAATATTACTTTTCTGAATATTACTCTTCTGAATATTCCTCTTCTAGAGTCTTTCTTTATATAATTTGCATATATAATAAATTTACTCCTTTTCATTTTTTAATGATTCTTGTCCTTGGAACTGATCAATCTACCACGCTTCATGCGTGCAATGGATTTATTAACATAGACTGTTTATCATTCAAGGACTTTAATTCTAATAGGAGTTTAGCAATTGATTAATTATCTTTAGAACTTCTAGTTCACACAACTTTGTGAGAGAATCAAAATCTTAGCATTTTCAGCTGCTTATTCTCTTCCCCTTATATCGAGTTTCATAATAATCAATAAATTTGGCAATCTTGATGCGAATAATTTCTACTATATATAATAGCAACATTCTTATATATAAATAGGGAGCTTTTCTCATAAAAAAAAATGCTTTGAGAATATAATCATTAAAGATCATTAGATTTGAAGAAACTTCCAATTCTTCAATAAATATCCATATAATAATTGAATTCTTTTTCACATCAATATTGATTTGAGATAGCTCGGTCGATCATTGCGAAATAATAAAAATAATTGAATGTGTAACTTCTAGCTTACAACTATATTCATATAATCATTATCTCTATATGATATTTATTTCAGCGAATATTTTCAAAATAAATTTCTACAAGATAAAAGAGAGAATAATATATAGTACTTGAAAGTCATTTCTCTAAATAATAATATTTGCTCTTCAAGAGCTTTTAATATCACAGCCAAAATTTATTTTCATATATTCTGATGTACAATAAGTATTTAATCAACATGTTATATTATCTTTTGTCACTTCTGATGGTAACATTAATTTTGATTACTTGTGATTTTCACAATTACAAAGATTAGTAATTTAATAATGATCTTATTAACAATTTTAATGACAAGAATGTTATTGTCATTATTCACACTTACAGTTAATATTATATGTTATTACATTCACTTTAGGGAATGAAATAAATCCAATTGAATGGATTGTGTCATGACATAATGATAAATATGTCATTATTTTTTATTTATTCTAAAATTGTGATATATTATTACATTCGCTTCAAAGAATGAAAACAAATCTTATTATAAATGACAAAAAGAGTAAAATTAATTTAAAATTCACAAACGATTTTTCTTTTCAATGATGCTAGTGCAAGAGCATATTCAAAAATATAAAATAGTATTCATGTTTTATAAATAAATAAGCAGATATTTAATTATCAAATATCTAGTGGAAGAAAATTATTGTTTTAGTGCAATTTTGACTCATTTCTTAATTTTCTTCTTTACTATGTCTTCAGGACACATAATATCCATATATAAAGATAAATAATTCGTAATTAATATATTAAAAGTCACAAATCCAATTTTATAGGATTTGACATGATAAAACAACAATATTATACTAATTTGATTATATAATTATATTATATATAATAATCAATCAAATATAAAATTTAAACTTGAATTTATATTTATAATTCGTATATAATATATATTAGAATTATATATAGAATTACCTTTGAAATATGAATCACCATAGATATGCAATTTTGAACTTTGGTTGTCGCAAACCATAAGTTATCCTCTCCTTAAGCAATTTTAAAAAGAAAGCAATTCCACAAAATTGAAGATGTAGTAAAATGAATTTATATGATTCGACTAGAATTTCGTGTTGATAACGTGTTATAAAATATATGAAATAGAAAATATATATAGAAATATAATAGATAGAAGAAGAGAGAGTAGAGAAAAATTGATTTAGTATTACAATCTTGGTTGCATAATCCATGGATTAAGGGTTTATTTATAGGGTACCAAGAGTTATCTTTAAGAGACACAACCTTATACTAAAAGATACAATTTTTCATCACAAAGGACATAACCCTTCATTCCAAAAGACATGACTTTTGGATAAATAAATAATATTTAATATAAACTTATGGACATTCATTATATTATATAGTTTCATAACAGAAAAAAAGAAAACAATTTTAAGAGAAAGAAGAGCAACTTCAAAAACTAAAAATTGTTTCCAATTTCTTGGTAAATAAAAAACTAAAAACACACAACTATAATAAATAGGCTCTTAAAGTTCCTTTAACTTTGTCTTCAAAATAAATATTATAACAATTACGGAGAAAGCGAAACTTTAAAAACTTAAGTTTTTTTTTATATAAATAAATTTAAAATATAGAATTTATTTGTTAATTAGTTTCAATAGAATTCTTTTGTGAATGGATTTTCATATTAATATGATTAATTAAAATATGTAATTGAATTGAATTTCACAAAATTATGTATGAAATAAATTAATAATTGAAAAATCATTTATTTTTCTTTCCTAAAATATTCTTAAAATAGTAATGTTGCAAAATAAACAACCAATTATATTTATGTTATCTTATATAATCTTTTATTATTTTAATTGAAATAAATATAAAAAAGATAGTATGAATAAAATTATTTCACTTATTTTAATAATAAATATATATTTAATTTGAATTTCTCTCCTTAATAATAAAAAATATAAAATAAATTAAAATAAAAACATAAAAAAGTAAATTTTTTAAATGGTTTTGGTCAAGATTAATAAAATAAATAAGTAAAAAAATTAAAAATTGACTTTATAGGAGAAGAAAAATAATTGTCATAAAAAGTTGGATTGCTGAATTTTATAGAATTTATTTAGAAATTTTATTTATTTTTATAGAATTTAATATAATTATATTCAATTATATAAAATTGAATTTCTAAAATTAAAATTTATATTTTCTTATTCTAAACACAAAAATATAAATTTTTAAATAAAATCCATAAAATTTTATAAAATTCATAAGAGTTTAATAGTAATTAGTTTTGTTTTAAATGGTCAGCTTTTGCTTGCTTTCCTCTCTTATTCTTAGTCTTATTCTTATCCTTTTTCTCTTTTTTTTTTTCGACAAGGACTTATTCTTATACTTATCTATTTAAATTTAATATATAACAATGCAGATATTGTCTTTATCTTTTTGGCATTTAGTTTATTCAAAGGTTCTTAACAAGTAATTTAATTATAAAATAGCGTATAACTAATATTTTATAATATTTATTTAAGATTTAATTTCTGAATATATTAATTATTTTTTTAAATTCTAATTATATTCATTAGATATTTTATAATAAAATAAAATAGAAAATTTTTAATTTTAAAGAGAAAAATTTACTCCTATCATATATTTTTTAAAAATTAATATGTTTAATTTATTTTTTAATTCTTATAAAAAAAATTAAATATACTAGTCACTGGAAGAAGAAGAATGCTGCAAAAAATTATTGACTCGAGGACTTTGACGCTGGATAAGAACTATTCACACGTTTTACACGTTATTTATATAATAAACTATTAAACTAGAGATTTTTTTAAAAATATTTTATTTTACTTTTTATCATGTTGACTAGTCAAAGATAGCATATTTTAATGAAAAATCGGAACAGTCAGTTGACTGCTGCACAAAGACAATCGGTTTGCAGCTCCTCTTGTTCTTGTTCTTTTTTTTTTTTAACTGGGTAAAAAAAAAAAAAATGTAAACAGCCCTTTGATTTCGTGTTTTGCATTCGTTTTAACCCAAGTTTTTGCTGATTAGTCTTTTTAAAGTACGAATAACAATCACAAAAAGATAACTTTCACAATGATATTTTGTTTTTTCCTTTATGAAATATTATATATGAGTAGGGTAGTCTGTGGATCGGGTTAAATCGGATTTATTGATTTATAGTACCTGATTTTTATTTGAGGGTGAACGTTTTTTCATTTAACTCGGCTCATTAAATACATGAACTCAAGGATTATAAAGGAGTTAGATTTAGTACGGTCCAATGTACACCCACGGATCAAATAAATCATAAATAATAAAAATATTTTAAATAAAATACAACTATTTAAGAGGAATTACTAAAAAAATTAAACATATTTAGATTATACAAATTATAAATATATTTCAATAACAATATTAAAATTAAATTTCTTAATAATAAAAATGAAAATTTTAAATTTTCTAATAAGAAAGAAAACTAGTAAAATTAAAAGTACTTAGTGCTCTCTTCGTCCCAAAATATACGTCATTTATCAAAATATAACTCATTTTGAGTATTTTAAAGAGTAATAAATCATATTTTTTCAATATTACTTTTATTTACATTAGATATAATAACTACGTTCACTAATAACTTTAGTTTTGAGATACATGATAATTTGATTAAAATTGTCTTTGGTATTATTTTTTTAATTCCTACATAAAAACCTTACATTACTTGTATCGTGGAACAAATGGAGTAACATATTATACAATATGTTTTAGACCACAATATACTCACATATAATATATATATATATATATATATATATATATATATATATATATATCCGAAATTGCCAAATATGAGGAGGACAACAATTATTTAGTACGGTTATAAAAAAATAAAGTGTAATGATAACGATTTTAAAATGATAAATTGTTTTATATTTTTAGATAATGTCTTTATTATGATAGTATTTATCAGTTATATCCCATCAAGATAATGCATTAAATTAAATTAAAATATAAATAACCAAGGCATAAAATAAGAAAGACTGAATTTCTTATTTTAATGCCTTTCAAAAAAAAGAATATTTTAATTATTATCTTGGTATATGAGATAATCTTATATACTAGGAGCTATATTGTACAAACAAGAGCACGGGACACGAGATATAAAATGTATGAGATATATGATAATAAATAAATAATTATTTATAATAAATAAAAAATATTTTTGATTTCAATATAATTAATTTAAGTTCAAATTAAATTAAAATACATATAACCCAAACTATATAAAAAAAAATATTAATTTCTTATTTTAATGATTACCTTAATATATGGGGTAGTCTTATACACTAAAAGCTAGGTTGCACAACACGGGACACGAGATATGAGAACGTTCATGATATGATAATAAATAAACAATCATTTATAGTAAAAGAATACTTAATTTTTAATTTTAATATAATTAAAATTAAGTTGTAATACATATAACACAAACTAAAAAATAAAAAAAAAATTTAATTTCTTATTTTAATGATTACCTTTACGTATGTGGTAGTCTTATATACCAAGAGTTGAGATATGGAACGTAGATGATATGATAATTTTTAAAAAAGATAGGACATTCATTCGCTTAAAACACACTACACTAAATAAGTAATACGTTAATATTTTAAATAAATAAATATTTATTTATAATAAACATAAAATCAAAAACACTAAATTTCTTATTTCAATGACGCAAAAGTAAATAAAAAACACTTTATTTTTATTGGTAATGAAAAAATCTCAGATGATTAGCTTTGTGAATGGAGTAGTCTCATGTATTAGCAGCTAGGTTGTACAAACACAGGACACGAGATACAAGAAAGTATGAGATTCGATAAATTTTTAAAAGGGTAGGTCACATACTTAGGATACGGTATACTAAATAAGTAATACATTAATATTTTAAATAAATAGATAATTATTTATAATAAATTATAAACATAAAATAAAAAAGATTTAATTTCTTATTTCAATGACAAAAAAAAAATTAAAAAAACACTTCATTTTTTATTGGTAATAAAAAACATCGGTCGATTAGATTCATGTATAGAGTAGTTTTATATACCAAAAGTTATTGTAACGTCTTGACTCCAACCACCAGAGAAATTGTTCACTTTGGATCAAGTTGGTTCCATCTCATACTAGATCGACAAGACCTACATGGTTTTGTCCCACAAGTGAAATGGAAACTTTCGAGGAGGTCATCCATCTTAGGATTTCTATCAAACGAGCACGCTTAACCCTGAAATTCTTACAACTCTCCAACCATTCCACCAAAAGGCGCCTCTAATGATTAGTTACCCTCGTTTTGATATATGATCCGATTCATTCCTGTGTCTCGTATTTCACTACCCTAGCTAATCTACCATCCTATAAGCTTGCCAGGAGTCCTACTCTACCCGCCCTCTTAGGATCGCTTTGTCAGGTTGCAGTTATATTGCACGAAAATGAAATACGATAATTTTTAAAAATGGTAGGATGTCCACACGCTTAGGACATAGTATACTAAATAAGTAATATAATAATATTTCAAATAAATAAATAGTTCTTTATAATAAATTATAAATAAAAAATAAAAAAATTACTTAATTTCTTATTTCACAAAAGCAAATTAAAAAACACTTTATTTTTATTGGTAATAAAAAAATCTTGGTTGATTAGTTTGGTGTAAGGAGCAATATCATATTTCAGGAGCAATCTAATATACTAGGAGCCAAATTGCACAAACACAAGATATAAGACACAAGAACGTACGGATATGACAATTTTTAAAATTAGAACATCCATAAATAACAATCATTTATCATAAATCATAAACATAAAATAAAAAATACTTAGTTTGTTATTTCAATATAATTAGTTAAATTCTTAAAATTATTATCGCTATCGAAAAATATATAATAATGTGTATGCATTTTTTTATGTAGGTCATATCTTAACTTATAAATAGTGTGTATATTATTATCATCCATGATTTTTAGTATTGCATACCTTATGAAAAGCTTTGCATAATACTTAAGAAGATATATCTTAGCATCGCAACTTTTTAGTATATCTCAATAAAATATGATTTATCATATTATTATATAATTTTACTATTTTTAAATAATATTATAAAATATTATTTCATCTTTTAATATTACTCTAAAACATAAAAAAATAATTATATTTTCAGATAATATCATATAGAAGGAACCAAAACTAAATTAATATTAATAAGCAAAAACTATTTTATTTGGAAATGAGAAAAGAATATAAGGGAAAAATTTTTTGATAATTTTCTGTTCAAATTAGAGGCAAAATAAAAAATTATGAAAATAAATTTGTAGAGAAAAATTAATTTTATCTTACTTTTATATCCAAAAAAATAAGTAATAAAAATTTTTTTGAAAAAAATTTAGTCCTTTCTAAATAAATTAAAAAAAAACACTTCATCACGCGATACAAAAAACGTATGTGATACGATAATTTTTTAAAAAATAGAAGATCCACACGCTTAGGACATACTACACTAAATAAGTATAATACATTAATATTTGAAATAAATAATGATCATTTATAATAAATTACAAACATAAAATAAAAAATACTTAATTTCTTATTTCAAGAAAATTAGTTAAATTCTCAAAAGTATTAGTACTATTGAAAAATATATTAATAGTGTGTATGTATTTTTTTATGCAGGTCATACTAGGAGTATCAAAATGGGTTCTGACATAAAAACACAGTTCGTTTAACACGCGAAATAAATGGATTAGGATTGAAGTTAAATGAGTTCGTATCATAAACGAATTACTCATTTATGATAATAATATAAACGTGTTATGTCAAATAATTCACAACAAATTTATAGTAAAGAAAAAAAAGTGACAATTTAATATTCATATGCAAAATAGATTTATCTAGTGAATCCTTAACTCAGCTCAACCCATAAATTATAAAATTGATCCGTCCAACATCAACAATTATATTTTTAAATCTGCTAGGTTGGATTGGATAGTGTTGGGTCAGTTAGGTTGAATATTTTCAAAGTTTTTTATATCCTTGCAAGGAGTGGTAGGGCCAAAATTAGTTTGTAAATTGGCTTGAAAATTAATACAAAACTTAGGATCTATTCGATAAAATTAGTTATTTTGATAGTTGTTTTTTAATAAAATTAAGATGTTTGAGTAGTTATGATGATTTGACTAATTTTTCATAAAACGCTAAAAGTTAAGGTAGTGTTTGCTATTATTGCGGTTTCCTGTTTTCCGTTTAATTTTAATTAAAAAAAATGAAACGCATTTGTTTTAAAATTGTTTAAATTTATTTTTGAACTTTTTTCAAAATCATTTAAAAAACAGAAAACGTGATTTACGAAACTACAAATCTTGATTTATGCGATTTTATTTTATTTTCTGTTCATATGCCTGTTAACACATATCTCTCTTCTCTCGCCTCTAAATCATTTCTACGAACAAATACACTTCCCTTTCCTCCAAATTGAAATCTATATCAAACTAGGTGGAAGCCTGCACTTTGCGCAGAATGTGATAATTCACTTAATTCAAGTGTATTTTGTGACAAATACACTTCCCATTGAATTTAATATATATATATATATATATATATATATATATAAAAGAGAATTCACTTTGATCTAAATCGATCCAAATGAATCATCCTTTCCATGGAGGTAAATCTTTGCCTGATAGGCAAGAGGATAGCAAATTACGAATTCTGTTATGAAACCATGTGCTATGGCTCGAATCCTTTTCGATAGGAGTAGTTGACAATTGAATTCCATTTTTCCCATTATTTTCGTATCCGTAAAAGTGCAAAAAGAATGCCTGACTCCAAGTTGTTCAAGAATATTGGCGTTGAGTTTCTCAATCTTTTGCTTTAGGATTAGTCAGTTCTTTTTCTCGATGGGGATAAGGGGGGAGATATAACTTAGCGGTAGAGTGTCACCTTGACATGGTGGAAGTCATCAGTTCGAGCTTGATTATCCTTAAATCCAATGTGAATTTTTCTATTTTGACTTGTTCCCCCGCCGTCGTGATCGAATGGGAGTAGATAAGAGGATCGTGGGATTGACCCGAGGGGGTAGGGGGGGCTATCTTTTTTGCAGCGAACTCTAAGCAAATATAAAGCACATGGACACAAGTTATGCCTTGAAATGAAAGACAATCCCAATAATAATAATAATAATAATAATAATAATAAATAAATAAATAAATAAATAAATAAATAAATAAATAAATAAATTGTTATGAAACTATACAATATAATGGATGTCCATAAGTTTATTTAAATAATTATTTATTTATCCAAAAGTCATGTCTTTTGGAATGAAGGTTTATGTCCTTTGGGATGAAGGGTTGTATATTTTAGTATAAGGTTGTGTCTTTTAAAGATGACTTTTGGTACCCTATAAATAGCCCTTAATCCTATTGATTGTGTAACCAAGATTACAATACAACATATATATCTCTCTACTCTCTCTTCTTCTATATATTACATATATATATATATATATATATATATATATCCTTTATTTCTTATATTTTATAACACGTTATCAGCACGAAGCTCTAGTCGAATCATTGGGTAAGAAGATGATAACTTATGGTTTGCGACAACCAAAGTTAAAAGTTACATATCTAAGGTGATTCAGATTTCAAAGGTAATTCTATATATAATTCTAATGTCTATATATTTTATATATGAATTATACACATAAATTCATATTTGAATTTTATGTTTGATTGATTATTACATATAATATAATTTTATAATCAAATTAGTATGATCTTATTGTTTTATCATGTCAAATCCTACAAAATTGGATTTGTGACTTTTAATATATTGATTATGAATTATTTACCTTTATATGTGAATATTATGTGTCTTGAAGGCACAGTAAAGAAGAAAATCAAAGAATTAGTCAAAATTGCACTAAAATAATAATTTACTTCCACTAGATATTTGATAATTAAATATCTGGTTATTTATTATAAAACATGAATACTATTTTGTATTTTTGAATATGCTCCTGTAGTGGCATCATCGAAAAACAATATTATAACATATTGATTGTGAATTTTAAATTAGTTTTACTCTTTTTGTTATTTACATAATAAGATTTGTTTTCATTCCTTGAAGTGAATGAAATAATATATCACAATTCTGGGTATAAATAAAAAATAATGACACAAATAAGAATTGATCATAAGGCATGTCATTGTAATTATCTACACTTATGTGTATAAATAAAAAATAATGATATATTTATCATTATGATATAAAAGATGTCATGACACGAAATTCATTCAATTGGATTTATTTCATTCCCTGAAACGAATGGAATAACATATAATATTAAGTGTAAGCGTGAATAATGACAATAATATTTTTGTCATTAAAAGTATTAATAAGATCATTATTGAATTATTGATCTTTGTAATTGTGAAAATCACAAACAATCAAAATAAATCTTACCACTAGAAGTGGCAAAAGATGATATGACATGTTGATTACGTACATATTGTACACCATAATATATGAAAACAAATTTTGGCTTTGATATTGAAAGCTCTTGAAGAGAAAATATTATTATTTAGAGAAATGACTTTCATGCACTATATATTATTATCTCTTTTATCTTGTTGAAATTTATTTTGAAGATATTCGCTGAAATGAATATTATATAGAGATAATAATTATATGAATTTAGTTTTAAACTATATGCTTACAAATTTAAATATTTTTATTGTTTGGCAATGATCAGCTGAGCTATCTCGGATCAATATTGATGCTAAAAGGAATTAAATTCTTATATGGATATTTATTAAATAACCGAAAGTTTCTTTAAATCTAGTGATCTTTAATGGTAGTGTTCTCAAAGCAATTTTTTTTTATGAGAACAATCTCCCTATTTATGAATAGGATTAATGCTATTACATATAGTAGAAATTATTCGCATCAAGATCGCCAAATTTGTTGATTGTTATGGATCCCGATATTAGGGGGAGAGAATAAGCAGTTGAAAATGTCAATATTTTGATCCTCTCACAAAGTTGTGTGAACTAGAAGTTCTAAAGATAGTTAATCAATTGCTAAACTCCTATTAGAATTAAAGTCCTTGAATGATAAATTGTCTATATTAATAAATCTATTGCACACCTGAAGTGGGGTAGATTGATCAGTTGCAAGGATAAGAATCATTGAAAAATGAAAATGATTAAATATTTTATATATGCAAATTATAGAAAGAAAGACTCTAGAAGAGTAATCTCCAGAAGAGACCTTAGACATGACTAATAAATTTTCAGAAGAAATTCAGATACCTGAAATCAATGAATTTGATGAAAATAATGAGATCTCAACAAGTTATATCATATCAAGGAAAAATTACTTTTGCATATGCTATAACACTTAATATAGTGAAGAATTATGAGGATATTGAATATAAGTCTTATTGGGGATATATAGACATAAAATGATTGTTTATTTTATATGATTCATTTTATATACTTATATATGAAAATTCCTGAAGGATTTAAATTGCTTGAAGCACAAAATTCAAATTCTCGAGAATTATATAGAGCTCTATATGGATTACTTGATAATGATAATCCTTGAAGGATTAGAAAATGCTTGAAGCATGAAAATATTGTCAAATATTGGCTTAAAGTTATGGCTAAACAAATATCACGTGATCTATGTTGAAAAACAAATATATAATATATTCATCGTATTTCTATTCTTCTTTGACCAAATATATAAAATTCCCTGAAGGATTTAAAATGTCTGAAGCATATAAAAAATCTTTATATGTGTTTAAGTAATCTACTCAGTATATATGATAAAGGAAGATTACATAAATCTAATTTGTCCATGTGTATTTATAAAAATGTTTACATCTAAATTTGATATTTTTGTTGTGTATGTTGATAATATGAATCTCACTGGACTCCAGTAGAGCTCCAAAATGCAGTGAAGTACTCAAAGAAGAAATTTAAAATGAAAGAATTTGAATATGCAAATTTTTATCTCGCCCTGAAGAGCAAATATTTTATAAATGGAATTTATATCCATTGATTAGTACATATAATCCAAGGAATTGAAATGATTTTATACAGATAGAACTCATCCATTAATGAAACTGATAATTATGAAGTCATTTAACAAGATAAAAAACTCGTTAGTCCAGATAAAAAACTGATAGTTCGTGTTACTGATTTTATTTGCTTAAATTATTATTTCTTTATTTTCCTTTTGCTATACCAGTTGTTCATGAAACTGGTCCTTGCCCAGTTTGTGTTACCGATTTTATTTTCTTAAGTTATTATTGCTTTATTTTTCTTTTACTATACCAGCTGTTCATGAAACTGGTCATTGCCCAGTTCATATTACTGATTTTATTTACTTTACTGTTTATCTTCCAATTATCTGGTCCTTTACTATAATTTTATATTATCTTCTAGTTATCTATCTAGTCCTTTAATTTACTGCTTATCTTTCTAGTTATCTAGTCTTTTATATTTATGTTATTTATTGTATGTTCTTTTATTTATGTTGTTTTTTTAACTTTCTCTTACCGCTTTAATTAGTTTATTTTCAGTTGCTTTTCTCTTCTTGCCTCTAGTTATTTTCTATAATCAGTTCTCTTCTCTATCTCTTTAATATTAATTGTCTTCCCTAAACCCAAATTCATTTGTAAATGGAAAGACATTGATCTCCCAAAATAATGGACCCTAGAAGGAATCACCAAGCCCATCATCAAACCAATTCCAAGCCCAAACACCAATCTCAAACAAATTACCCAGTATCCTGACGGAAAGATTAGTTTATCTTTTGATAGGAGGTCTACAAGCTCAGATGAAACTAATAATACTGACAGGGCCTCAGAATTACCTTCAGTCATTTACGCCCCATACCATGGTCCACAACCATCCAGACACTTAGTCTCAACTCCTCCAGTATTCTACCCCACATATCTACCTCCGCTAACCACATAGACACTCCTTTTTAGAGATTCACCAAAGCCAATCATCAGACATAGCTGAAGGACTCGACACCAACCTCTAAATGGTGAACTAACAAAATACCATTCCTAGACCAGTCTATACCATTCTAGTAGAAAGACCTCAATCTTCTCCTCCTTCTCCTACCTTTTCTGCAGTAGCTAATAATATCGATGCTGAACTCAATGTTTTAATGAAAGATTTTTTCTTTTTTTTTTATGGATATCTCTTTATGGGTGGAAAAATCCCATAGCAATCATCTTCATTTTCATCTGCTAGGTCAATAATTGGTTCTGAACTTTCACTGGGGGATTTCTCAATTTTTTCTGAGCGCGACTGTACTAGGTTTGCCATGATACTGAACATGTCGTCTTCTGATTCTGCTTGGACAAGAAGGGAACTAATCTGATTCTTTTGGCTCTGGAATTCAATTCTAAAGTGCTCAAAAATTTCCTTTCCTTTGTTTTGGGTCTGAAACCATTGTCGAACTGCTCGAAGAGTTGAGAGATGATCCATTTTGAAGTTACTCCACCATTTGGTTTTGAATTTCCTGATTAAGATTGTGATTTTGCTGTCAGGGTCTTTTTTATAACCATATTCCCAATGTACTACCAAGGTACATGAAATTTTATGGTAAAGAGTAATAATGGATCAAATGAGGTTTCAAACTCTGTGGGAGAATAGTTTCTTTAGAAAAAGGTGTATCCTTCAAAGTTATCATTGGGAAGGATTTGGGGCAGGGCTCCATACCATTTCCACCAATTGGAGAACCATAATGGGATTTTTGTTTTGGTCATATCAATTTGTTGGCCCCTTAAGCTAAGAAAGAAGAGTCATGAACGTTTTTTATGTTTGTTTTGGACCAAGAAGGCATTGGTCCATGCTTGTTGATAATCCCAATAAGAAAAGGTTTGGCAATAAGGGTTTTTATCGTAATCTAGAGTTTTAGTTTGGCATAGATCTTGGCCCCATTCTTCTGGATGAATGATTTTGAGAATCTAGGCGGTGGAATACCCTATTTTAGGGTTAGACGGATTTCGACTGTCAATTTCTCCCTTTTGCAAGAAAAGACTACAGATGCCATATGACTTACAGCATTTGTAGGGTTTGTCTCGACCCCTCTATTTTCAAACCAATCACTATTAGAAATAGAGAAATTGGTGAAATCTTAATAACGCCTCACACGCTGTTAGATTATGGATGTCTTCACCAACCTGTTTTTACAAAACCAAATCAAGGCAATAGCTTTGGAAGAAAATTGCAAACAGTCGTCAAAGAAAGTTTCAATTTTGGAAAATATGTCCAAGCCATGATTGATACAAAAGCTCCTGAATGAATTAATGGACTCAATTATCCAGCTCAACACAAAATGTGAATAACAGCAAAAGATGGATATCCTAGTCCAAAGGCAGATTATCTTCCATGGCCTTGTCATAATAATTCTCTTCGAGAACAAATAAAGCATTGGCGATCAAGGGTATTTGCAAGGAATTTCGATTGGGATGATTCTTATTTTGCCAAACCAATAAAATTAATTGCTGAAGATCCTTACTACAAGATCTATGGTACCAAAAAGATACAGATACCTAAGGAAATACCATTTTGGTCTAATTCATATTTCACAGACCTAATTCAATTATACAGGATGGAGTATGAAGAAGAATTCAAAAAAGGTATCACAAGAGGTAGCAATGAAAAATGTTTGAGTATACTTTGGTATCAATAAAAATAAAAATAAAAATAAAAGAGAAAAAGATTTTTATAGGTTTTTAAAGTAGCAGACTCAGAAGACAGTTCAACTAGAAGAATATTTTCAATGCAAGAAATCAGATAGTTCAAGTAGAAGACAGAAAGAAAAAATCCTCACCACAAATATCCTCCTCCACTCATAAGTGAACGGGACCCACATGTTCCCTATAATATCCACTTCCACTCATAAGTGGATGGGTCCCACATGTTCCCCACTCATTACACTTGCCCAAATAGTAAAAACCCATGCCCAAATATGAACCTTACCCGAAAATTTTCCTATAAAAGGCGACTCATCCCTCTCTCCCACAACACACATTTTTTCTACTCACATTTTACAACACACATCTTCCTACAACACTCTCTTCACACAATTCCCTACACACAACTCTCTTCCCTCTCTCATCAAAACTCTCCTACAACACTTCTACCTCTCAAACACATCTCCCTCTATAACCTTCTCCCCATCCCTCTCATCCTTCCTTCTTAACCTTCTCCTTCTACCATACCCCTCTCCTACCTTCTCTTAGATATTATTATGTACTAGTACTTGTAATAGTAGAAGTTTTCAATCATTAGAATTTGTAGTAATTAAGTAAGAAGTTGTAATCA